>OU744317.1:62165112-62276436 GCA_916610145.1 Eristalis arbustorum | reverse complement strand
GCATGGATATACCATATACCTTATATTATTTTTCCACTTGATCTCAGTAACTTAGAAAATTCGTATATATTTTTTAGATCGGATTACTGTTATCTGTGGCGTCTTGATGAAAAAGTTTGGCAATCAAAGTTTTTATAAGCCATAGCGAATTGTTTGGTAAAGTGAGTTACAAATTTCTTCCTTAGATGGAATGTAGCGTTTACCCTAAGCGGATTGATTATCCTTCCCTAAGTTAGCAACCATTTTAACTTCAGTTTCTCAAACAGACTAGCTACTTCATCTGTCAAATACCGCAAATGATGCCAAAATTTCTGTAATCCAAAATTCGCAATAATTGCTTCAATGAATCTTTTATCGAACTTCGTTTAGTATAGTATAGATATTTGAACTTTGGTTCATAAAATGATATTGAAGAAGCTGAGGATGATGGATATATAACACACTCAGAACCTTTTTTTCTTTCTTTTGCTTGAAGATTTACATATTATTACTAAATCTCGTACACGATAATGATAACAAAAAGCTGATATTTTCATAACTTTTATTGTTTAGATCAGATTTAGATCTTAGATCTTATTTTACAGACAGATTTGTTTTTTAACAATTTGCTAATGGACAGCTAAATTCAATTCCTGATCCACTATAGAATTTCTCAATTGTCTTCCATAGAGTTCTGATGCGATTTTCAACATGCTCACGATTCACGAATCTTTGTATGGTGTATTTTAACTGCATACATTAACAACTGGTTCAAGTATTGACGAATACTCAGCGATTTAGATCAAACAAACCAGACAATTTTAATTTGAAGGCACGCTGTTTTGCAATTCGATTTTCGTCTTCCGTAAGTTTTTGCAGTGATTGACTATACTTTATCCTTTGACAGAAGAAGGGAATACTTGTTGTTGTTGAAGCCTTTTATTGTTCCAATAGCATTCCTGATGTCAGACACTTCGTTTTAGTCATTAACGACTACATTGGGTATGTGAACTTAAGTGAACAAAATTTGCATGTGGGTATTTGTCATGTATTTGCCGGCTTACTCCAGCCATCAAGCTTGACCAATCATTTTCGATTATAGCATATGCCTAATATGCTTAATTTGTGAGCGGTACCTAGCTACCTAGCTTTTTTTCATTATGCTTGGTTTAAAATTAATGCAAAATATTGCTGCAATCCCATAGTCTGCGCGCCCTTATATCCCACTTATGCTGGTTATTTCTTCTAATATGTTCCTTTTTCTTTTTCATCGCTCGCTTTTGAATTCTATCTAGTAGGTGAAGGGGTCCTAAGGCCAGATATGAGGTGCACCAGCCCAGATATGAGCGTTGTACTCAAGCTTATTCCATAATAGAAGCAAAATAAAAGTTGGCGAAATATTTCTTGCACCGATTAAGGAAACTTCGTATATGTGATTGTTCAGGCCATTCATGGATAATAGCTGATTATCTGGCGATCGCTTTAGTGACAGCAGACAACATTGACCGTTGGAAGCATTGAATGTTACTGTGTTGCTCTTACGCCAGTTAATTATGCTGTCAAGACCGGAATTCAATGTGCTAAACATACGCCGCCGTTCCTATACTAGGTCCGAAGGGCAAGGTCGTTAATTTTGGAATGAATATGAAAAGCTGAAAGTGCCGTCATCGGCGAAGGAGTGAATTGGATTAGAAGTAGCAGACAGAAGATCATTTAAAAAAATGAGACAGAGTGTCGGAGACAGAAGAGAGCTTTGAGAGACACCAGCATTTATTTTGTGTCAGTATATCAGACTTGAACCCATAGAAAACAACTTGAATTCAACGATTCGAAAAGTAATTTCTAATCCATAGCAGCGAAACAGTCATCAACACCATAAGCACGCATTTTCAACAAAAGAGATTGATGTCAAACTCTGTCAACTGCCATAAAAATGTTAAGGCCAACTGTCTTGCTTTCGCCTGTATTGTGCAAAGATTGGTTTTACTTTTTAGTGAGATAGTTATCAAATCGTCAGTGCACCTGTTGCTGCTGAAGCCGTACTGCTGGTTATTAAGAAGATTCCGATTTTTTTCAATAAACAATGCACTCGTGTGTATCAGGAACTGCGCCAAGGAAACAATCAAGTTTAGTTAAGGCTCATGTAACCGGCGACCAATTTATGAGTGCAGGGGTTTACGTAGGGTGCACGTAGGTAGGTTGAGATTGCGATTGATGCACTAAGAGTAAAGAGTAGACCCATTGTACAGTCGCACGATAGCCAGTCACTTTTTGAAGTCATTTTAGAATAGGCCTAGCGAGTGTAAATTAAACAAAGTGATCTGGAAACAGTCTTTTATTCGTTCTTTTCAAAATCAACTTAACCCACCCTAACAATAATATAATGCTTACGTACTTGGCGACATAGGAAGAGCTGGCAGTGAGACAGCTGTAATGTGAGTGCGCTGTGCAAGGTGAGTGTGCTGTGCTTAAGTTCTTGGAGAATTACCCTATGTGGGGTGAACGTACAGACAGATGCTAGAGGTGCGAAAGATAATTTGATTGGGCTAAGAAGGGTAATAACTTCTTACTACACGACCAATTTAAATTTCGTATAATTTGAACAAAAAGTCCATTTTACCATTCTTTGGTGATGAGCAATAGCCAATAGATATATATATTCTTGTATTTTTGGTAGACGCCGCTATGGTAGCTATGTTGTCTTATACATATATCCCATCAATCTGCCGCGTAGGTTGCTCTTAGCAAACGACTTTGGACGTTTCAGATGATGATGAAAATATAAGGTATAAAAGCGCTAGCCGTTGATAATGAAAGCAACCCCCGGCTGTAGCATAGCGACTACTGACGTAAAAATCCTAAATGTCAACATTTGTTAAGGCCTTCCTAGTGAGTTAGTACGAAAGCGGTCGCGGGTTTATGTATATAACGTCATACGCAGTGTGAAATAATGAAGACAATCTTAAAGAAATCTTTAAAGCATTTCAGATATCTAAGGTACAATATCTATGTGTTGACTACAATTCCATATCTATAGCGCACAGTATTGTATGACAACCACAACAACTAGAATGCGATCATTGGATATCTTATCAAAATATAAGCAAGTATGTTTCCCTAAATAACATGCTGCAGAATATTGATTATAGCTTGACCATGTTGTTACAGAATACAATAGCCATTGGATGATAAACTCTGAAAAAGTTTACTCATGCAGACAAAATATGATACTCCTCTTGTCTGCTGGCCCCAAAGGCACTCAGTCAAGAAGTAGAAATAGCCAATATATAATGAACCAGTTTTCCTTGAATCTCAATGTATTTCGCAGAAGCGTCGTTTTAATTTTCTCATTCTGCCACATTTTCTTCGCCACCCACATTTAAGAGAAAAAGATTTCTTTGTTATCCCGACCTTAACGGCAATGTAAATCTGAACTGTTCGAAAATAACAATTACCGACCCTCGTTTAAGGACACAATCGTCTGGAATATAATCCGACCCTTTGTAGCACGAGAGAATGCACAAAACGGACACAGACGACCTCGTGAAATAAATTCACCATTTATCCATGTATCCCCATGGACCCACATTATAAAAGGCATTGCTTAAGGCTGAAGGACATTAAAATAATAAAAAACTGCTCACCGTGTATTATTTTAGCGGATAGCCGACGAGCAGCGCAAAACACTGGGGCAACAAGCCCTGAATACACTCTCGTACATCGTTTGCATGTATGTATAAGAAATTTCCAGGAGATAGTCCACTGATTAGGCTCAGAGAGAAAAGCGCCCAACAATTCTATTATACCACCGTCTCATAACACTTATGGTACGCCACTGTGTTGGATATTTTACGCGAAACTGGCTTAATGAAAGTGAGATCCTTTTATACATTCAAAATCAGCTGGCGGGTGGGGCGGTACATTAAGCCGTGTGAGAGTGAGTCAGTTGACGGCGGTGTAAATGCGGGAAGCAGTTGCAGGACAAAAAGGAATAACTTCTAACCAGCCTTTTTATACGTATAGAAAGCAAAAAACAACAAGGCAAAGAGGAAGAGAAAAGAAACAAATACGCTTAATAGTATCCTTGTGCGGATTGTCGCCATTTCCCGCCGCGCCGCCCTCTGTGTGTTTTCAGCAAGCGTTTTGTTTTATTTTTGTTTCTCCCTTTTGTAAGCAGAGACGTGAAATTCCATTGGGATTGTGTGACACTGGCGTTTTTACTTTATTTTCAAATTTTCCCTTTTTTTCGCCCTTAACTCGGTAAAAAGAAGGTCATATTAAGTAAACTCGTTGTGAGTTGAAATAATTTTAGGTTAAGTTTACTTTTTAACACGTACCTTCGGGGATAAACGTTACAGCGAGCGTCCTCGTCTCGGCGAAAACAGGGGAGTATAAGTTCAGCACTTGAACTTTTGCATGAAGTTGAAAGTGATATCGCCGCCGGAGGGAGAGTGGCTCTCGTTCCATCTCAAGGATATGCTGATGTAGGTTAAGGTCTTGGACACAAATCTGTGTGGGCAATGACATTGATGTTTGTGACATTTGTTAAACTGAGATTTTTATGCCAGCTTCATTTATATTTAACGACGAAACCGTGATTTCGTGAAGAAATTTTGCTCTAACTTGTTGTATTAGTATTTGTAAAACTAAGTACAATACTCTCATTTGAGCTCGTGTTGGTCAGAGGCGTTTTGGTTATGTGCGTGGACCCCCTACGCATTTGAACGTACAGTGTCTAAGATTAATTCCAGGTTTGTATGACGAAAATAATGTTCACGGTCCCACCTCTTTCAAGTCACTAAAAATGCTTAATGATGTTCCCTTCTAATACTTAGCCGTTCTGAATCGGCATAAAATTGTAAGTCTCTTCCACTCGTAGGAGAACAATAGCACGCACAACGCGAGCTATCGCTGAAAAAAGATGGGCCGTCTACTGTATGTAGCCCTACCAATGCTATTACAAGCATCTGGATTTGTTATTTATCTATGCGCCATTGAATCACAAATTATTCTAATTAAAACAAAGAGAAGGAGTCTCATGGCCAGCTTAAGTTAAATGTTGAAAGCCGAAGTTACTATTTATGAATGGACCACGGATGATAAGGCGAAAGTCATTCTTGGTAACGTTCAAGTCTTTCGCCGGACAAGCGCTTCATGTGCGTTGCAATGACTTCGGCGTAACGTATAGTGATTATATTCTAAGGGGAATTGAGGAACTGAGAATATGCTATGAGAAGTCATATAAGAAGTCCTAAAAGGCATACTTAAAGAAAAACTCCAAGCAATATAACTCCAGCCGATAAGTATGGTCACTAATTATTTATTATTGTTGTTGAAGGCGCATTCCACCGTGACGTTAAGGTATATTGTGCACCCTTCCCAACCTTTGCTATCTTAAGAGTTTCCCTCACATACGATTCTATTCAGAGTAATATTCAGTGTTGTAGGCTACTGTTGAAAAGATTTGTCCTATTGCCAAGACTGTATCCAAGCCTGCTTCTTTTAGGAATCTGCGAACGAGAGTTTGGTCTAGTGACCATAGTCTAGTATTTTGTATTGCAAATAAAACAAGTGGCTGAAACCAATTTGTATACTTTAATGTAGAGAATCTAAAGTAAATATAAGTGTCTTCAAAGGAAACTTCCAATATAATTTCACTTAATGACCATCAGTTACAGGGTCTGGAACTATTAATATGTATATGTAGTAGACATCTTTCTGCTCTGAAGAATATACCAGTAAGCATTTACAGAACGGTCACACAGTCTGCTCAGACTCAGCAAGCACTCATTAAGGACTCTCATAGGAGTCATAACCAGGCACTGTGCAATTAGCATTCATGCTCGCAGGATGCGCCAGCATAGGCCAGCTAAAACCCTTTACTAAAACCACCAACTGGTTCCCATGTTAGGAAAAGTCAATCCGCGTTGTTTCACAATTGGCCTAAATGTGACAGCCGTTAGCAAACAGCCAATATAGCCTAACCTAAGCATTTACAGACGACTTCGAGAAGATGTTCCGGAAATCGCAGGCAGATATAAATAAGCAATTGATTGACTGGAGGAATAAGCGATGTTTTTAAGGGCACTGAGGTTAAAAACTGTAACCTTCGGAGCTCAAGCGATTCAAGAAGAAATATACATGGGCGACTTGATAAGCTGTGATGGCTCGATCGAAGAAGCTCTTATGAAACGTAATCAAATTCGAACCTTTTTTATCCTTCACCGTCTTCAATTTATTATTGCATAGCAATAATTGCACTCACACAATTTAACAACTTAAAGTTACACATCGAACTGAATATCTCAAATAGAAAATATCTAAGAGAAGTACGTATAAAATTCGCCAAATCAGGGGATGGAAAGCGGGTGATTTTTTTGCTTCAAATCTCTTTCGGTTGTGTTGCCAAATTGTTTGGTCTACTTCATGACATAAGAAGTTATCCAGGATTCTACCCGGTTCCTTCGTTCTAGTTCCCTAAACTCACACAGCGCAGAAGGGTTCAGTGCCTATAGAGGGTTGCGATGCTCCTTCCTAGTAAAAGAATCGACCAGGTATCCACTAGAGTTTAACTCTGTGACTCCTGTCCTTAAGCTGTGGAGGCATTCCCAAATAAGCTTTGATTTGATGATGCAAGAGTCAAGTGACAGGATAGCGGCACGGCTGTCCGACATGTTTGCTATGTCGCAGTTGGTACAGTTCCTTTCAAGATTTCCAACTAAGGAAAAACGCTTTATTACCAACCAGGGGAATAAACTGATTTAAAGCAAAAAGTCGTTGAGCTAAAGTGTGTTTCTTCGGCATGTCTTGACAACGTTTGTGGCGAAACTATAAAATTGATTTTTTTTTCAAAAAACCACATTTTATGACGATACAACAAACAATTCTGAAACAGACAAAAGACAAAAACCTGTAGAATCTCTTAAGCCCAAATTCATACATTGTTTTCATAAATTATGTTTACTAACTTCGGCATGACTCTCAACGTAAAATTAAAGTGCGAGTATCACATATAAACGCACATGAGGAGATTGAAAGTAGATATAGACTGAACAAGGGGATCCCCTCATTCTCGGACTCAAAAAATCCATTTTATTTAATTCCTAAAGCCTACACCTAACTCAAGAATGTTCCTTTAAAATTCCGAGTGAAAATTTCAAAAAAACTTGAATATATAGACAATTTATGTCAGAAGCGCTTTTAGATTTATACCCAATAATTTGCTTCTCAGAACTTTAAACGCGTTTTTCTCGAAACAGTTTTTTTACGACTGGCTTTTAATCCTATCGATTCCAAATTTTAATACGTTATTCTGTACATAGCTACGGTATGAACTGGGATAAATCAAATCGGTGAAGATCTTCTTTACTTTTCAACCTGATCTGTGGCTGAAAAAGGGGCGGTTTTCAAAACAAAAATGTCAAAGGTAAGCCATTTTGCTGATTTGTGTACGAAATTAATACTCCAAGTTCGTACAAAGCCAAACATGTAGTCTTTCTAATCCAGATGTACCAGTGAGCGGAAATCACATGCGCCGCCGTAAACAAATTTAACGAAAACAAATTATGTCTTCTATTTTAAGTCTTAAAATAACGTATGCAAAGTAATAAAATATAGTTTATGTTCATTTACCAGCAGATTGAAAATTGTCAAAATTTAAAATCGAGAATTGGGTGTGCTACGTTAATCATACGAACATATTTGCTCTATAACCCCGAATTGTGATTTTATTAAAAACAAACGATTCTTAATTGTTCCCATAACAGTCATAACCCACCGAAAAGCTGTGGTATAATGAAAACCAACACGAACCTCTTCGACAACACTGTGTTCTTGAATACCCTACCACTTTCAAAAGTGAACACAACGCTCCGTATTAAATTGCATTAATTTGCCCCGTTAAGTGCATATGTTTCCGTGGCCGTAATGCACACAAAACTTGTCTCAAGGAGCCGCACCAACTGCAAAAACACATTTCCCAAAACTCCCAGCCATCCTTCCACGTAGAATCCGCACACTGGCTGCTATATATTCCACATGGTGTTACACATTAACCCAATTCAATGAAATTGTGCAGGATATCTATTCAACTCGCTAGTTCAAAACAAAGAGCAAACTTTTTCTCCGAAGAAACATTTTTCTATTCGCAATTCCATTTCCCATGTGCTTTTTGCGATATTTTTTTGTCTTTACCTGGCGCCATGACTGACTGAAGCTCGCCCACACATCCATAATTCATAAATTGTGCACTGAGGGTTTTGACGAATGCCAGCAAACGCAGCTGAAAGCCCCTCCTCTATCATTATTGGTAAATTCAGATACACACAAACACACTTTGATCGCAGGGGAAAAATGCTACATCATGGCTGTTTGTCTGTGTTATTAAGACGAACACCTGATACAATTTCCACATTAAAACGAAAGTTTTTTGCTCCCGATTGCATCCGTATCAATCACAAGCTGTGCACCAACGTAGATGTGGGCACAGGCGAGGAATATAGTTTCAGCGACCTTTCAGTGTAGCCTAATTTATGCAACATCCTTGGCGCTTCGTTGAAGTTTTTCAAATGCAGGCATCTTTTTGTTTTGAGTTCGAGTTGGTGGTGAGGATAGAAAAATCCTTGGGAAAGTTTTAATCCTTCAATTTCTGACACCAGATTTCGGATCAGATCAAAGTGCAGACAAAAGGAAGAAGGCGTTGGTGGTTAATGCTGCACAATTTATGCGGTGGAACATCGAACGAGGTCCATATTTAGACTTTAACTTGGGTGTCATAAACACGCTATGCAGAGAATCTCATATTTCCCGAGAGCAGAAGTTAAAAATTCGTCGAGAGGGACTAGAGCTGAATGATAGAACAGTGTGTTTCTCAAGATGTGCATGAAGTTGTACACAACAGCCTTGGAGTGGAGAGACAAATCCAATTTTTGAATCGCGTGAGAAATTTCTATAATTGGATACGTCGAATATTTTATCATCAAAAATCGAAATCACTATTTGTTGTACTACTTTCAACACAATGAAATACAAAGGATTATGCCAAACAGACTGTATTAGCTATCACCAACCTCAGTGATTCTATGCAAATGGGATATGTATGCATGCATGAAGAATGACGTGCCAGTGCGTTCAGACAAAAATGAAAACTTTTGTATTCAACAATGGCAGTAACACTCGTTAGTAGCAGCATCTTCGTCCACGCTGCCTCTATCGGCCTAGCGGCTTAAAAAAGGAGTTCCACGACGAGAAGTTCCTACACTTTTTGCTTTATGTCTTTCAGCTGAGATATAGTATAGTCTCTTTCAAAGAAAAGTTTCTCCACAACTAAATGGTACATCTGAAAAATTTACTCAAGAAATTGCACACAAAACGCTAAGCATTTTGGTCTCTTCCATCAGCGTCACCACTTCCAACATCAGATAATGTTCGTTCGTTCTCGAGGAGATATTCGTACGCAACTACCTGTCATGTAGTCGACTATATCCCGTTGAGTTACTTTTGATGTGAAGTAATCTAAAAACTGAACAAATTTTCTTCCCCATAAATGCGATATGAAGAACTACTTCTGCTAACTTGTAGTTTTCCTACCCAGTTTTCGAAATATTTTTACACATGCATAACAAATGGCATTACATCCAGATCCTGTGACCCGCTTCTATATTCTGCTGGAAAATATTTGTTTGGAGGGTAAAGTTTTTCGCTCCAGTGTGGGTTGTTAGACGGAAAATTTAAGGCAGAAGAGTTCGCACACATAACTCAGGGAACTCTTTCTCTTTTCCTATCACTTGAGGGCTCGAGAGGAAATATTTCTTTTCTATGGCTGAGTAATTGTGACACATTTATCTCGTTTTGACTCGGCAGAATGGAGGATGCTGCACGCGCTTGGTTCATGGTAAATTGCATTTTTTCCTGGAAAGTAGTTAACTTGAAATTTGTTGTTGATTGCCGCAATTGGTGTTGTAAATTGTGCGGCATAATGTTGCTGCGCAGCTATTATTGTTGAAGGGGATAAATTCTAACAACTCTTAATGATTCTTTCTAAAAGGAAACACAATTATTTACATGTCGTTTACAACAACGTCCAGATGCAGACATATGTAGTATGTTATTTACCGCCCTACTCAACTAAGCTAAAATGTTCTACGGCAATGTTTGATACAATTTTCTCAATACGAATAACGAAAATATTGCACGTCCTTCGGTGTGGTGGAACGAACTGAGTAAGTTCATTAACTCTCGTCCATAACATTTCTGGTTTGGTCCTGGGTGTAATTAATGCAGCTCATATTTCGGTCTATGGATTTGTCTTTAGGTTTGGGTTGGGTTAGGTTGTAGTGGCTGACTGCAAAGAGCAGTCACCTTTAGGCCAGAGTAGGCGCATTGTGATACCACGCAGATTAACTGCTTCTAACATCGGCATCAGTTGGTGCTTGTAGTGAAGCGATTTAGCTGGCCTATGCTGGTGCTGTTTAGCCTATTGCAGGGTGCCTAGGTGTAGGAACCTACTACTAGCCAGAGCGTTGCACGAGCAGAGTAGGCGATGAGTAGATTCTTCCTCCTCTTCATTCTTTCAGCTGATGCTGAGTTCATCGGCTTTGCAGTTTCCAGTGTCCCGACACTCACATGTTAAAATATTCAGGGTGTTTTTGGGTAGAACATGGCATTGTCCAGGGATTTCATAGCGGCCTGACTATAGGAACATGTGGTCATATCCCTTTTTGATATCACTTTGTTTTTAAGCCATGGCAAGGCCTCCTTAATCGCCATGGCTTCTGTCTGATAAGGCTACTGATCAGGAAGCTTTAAATAGATAGTAAGGTTGAGATCTTGGAAATAGACATCCGCACCCACACCTTTGTTAGTCTTCGATCCGTCTTTGAAAATTCGCAAAGGATCATTTAACGCGTGCCTATCATCCGATCTGGAGGGAATGCTGATCGAGAATTTCTTCTCGAAGATAGCCTGGCGTATTAAGTGGTCAGTGTTGCTAGGAAAGAAGTTGAAATCCTTGTTGAGTTTGGACCACAGTCGAAATGTTTTGATTCTCAAGGCTGTGCTGGCTGCTATTAGTTTTGCTATTAGCGGGCTCTTCGTTGCTCAAAAAATATTCAAGCAAGCTAATTCAGAGCAACTCTTAGTGCTCAAATTGACAATTAATACCTGGCATTTACTTTTTAAGGATTAACATTCAATGGCTCAGTTTTTTGTTATCATCCAAGGCCAAATTTGATGGCGTCTTATTGTAAAAAATAAGTGAATTGCCGTATCCCCAGCACGTATCCATCATGTTCCGCTCATCAATTTTGGAGAAAAGGCTTAAATATGGTCACAAAAACTACCATAAAATGTTTAAAATGGTCGAAAAAGCAGAGTATGCCTTTTTCATTAAGCGTGTTTGATGCATACTACGAATTCCGCCATAGACCGGGTTGAAATATTGCCTGCGGTCATATTCCCTATTCATATATCCCTTTTGTGTATTCAACGATGGGCTAGATTGCTAAAATGGAGTCGAAGCTGATGAAATTGAAAGCTGATACAGTCGAACCCTTGTGATTTTTATGGCCAAACTCTAGGCGGTGGATTCGTAGACGCCCGACTTATGTTAGTTTTATCTTATTCTTCAAATGCAATCAATCGACGCAGACCTCTTTTTTTATTATTTGCTCGTACTCAAGGGTTATTTATACCCTTAATTGTCCGGGATATTGACACAGCACGGACCGAAGCTATAAAGAGAGATGAGGTACCTGTGTACATTCTTCTTAAAAATCTGAAAATATTGTGAATTAGGTAAGGGGGAGAAATGTAGTCCATATTCGTGTGGTGCGGCTGAAAAACGTGTCCCTAAATTTTACTGTGCGAGAGCTTTTTCATCTGCTCTAAAATTGCTCATGCTTCCGCTTCATAAAATAGTGCTGATGAGATGTTTAATAATCGGGACTGATCATTCAATAGATTGGAATGAATCATTCTGCATTTAATCTCTCATATGAGACTCGTGTTGAATACTTTGTTGCAAAGGTAGACGAAGTCCTGTACTACATCGAAGATATATTCGTCGATGATGTGTGCCACATTCTTTCCCTTACCTGTTTGACCGCTTCCGATTCAAAACCCGAAAACGCCTCATCGACGAATCTCTATATTCGATCAATCTGCACGGTCATCTCAACAAATGATGTCTCACGACAGACCTTGATGAGTGGTCCAACTGTTCAATCGTTGGATTATGAGTCGACATTTTTGACCAACCTGAAGAGCTTGGCATTTGCATTAACAAAGCAGTGTATAGCGCGACGAGTGGTTGGTGTCTTGCATTTCTGTGTTTTCGAGTTTTCGGTCTAAACCACATAGGTTATTCAATTTGATTATTCATGAATGGTTTGCTGGTCTCACACAAAAAGGCAAGGAAGACTTTACATAAGATGGTTCGGAGGCTTATAACTTTATAATTGACACAGTCAAAGGCGTTGAGTTCCTGTGGATCTGACAAGCAGAACTCGTCGGACATGCTTTTCTTCGACCATCTTTTGTGTAGCATGGCTTCTGCAGAAAGCCCTTCTACACAAGCATCTTTGTTCGTCTTCAGTCGTCCTATCTTTCGATAGGACGAAATTTTCTACCATCTTCGTCCATTTTGCTGAGTAGAACATTCTGCCTGACAGAGGTATTGGTGTCTACATCGCCCTTTAACAGTCTACAAAAGTGTTTTTTTTTTCTTAAGATTATCAGTATCGATCTGTCAAAAACAGATACTGACCAAACAAGTGGTCAATAAGTCTTCTTAGAACTAGAAACTTTACAGTGTCTTGGTTCTCACTATTAGTACCAAATTTTGTGCTGCCCCGAAATTTCAAGTGAACATCTATTAATTCGAGTACTGGAGACAGAAATATACAAGCCTACTTAACTTCATACAATGGGAACACTTAAACTATTATCTGTTCGTCTACACTCTCGGGTTTAATAATTACTCTGCACTTAACGGCTGAATCGGAAACAACCGAAAATGGTAAATACCATTAACAAAAGTTTCTTTTCAGTTTGACATCACTTATACAATATGTACGTAGATAGCAATTTCGCTAATAATTTTCGGTCCGAAGAACAAAGTGGAGAAAGTTTCCGCGAACTGAAGCCCTAATAGCAATATTCACTCATACTTAACCCCAGACACAATTGATACCAATAAAACCGAAACAAATCAAATACAGATCAAAGAATAAATTAATCACTAGCTGGGCGAGTGGCGATTACAGAGAAAGCAACCGGGCGAGCTTCCTTGGGAGCATGTCAAATTCCAAGGAACAGTTAATTCCATTAAACGCATTCGAAAGTTTTCCTTATGAACTTTCTCCTACAATCCTTGTGAACAAGTTCTTGTTCTTGTTCTTCGGTTTTGTTTTGTTTGCTTCTTTTTTTTTTGTGAGTATTTCCTTTGCCACATTTTGTTGTAATTTTAAAATGAGTTTTATTTCCTTTTTCATTTTGGAATGAAGGGGCGCGGTGAGTCTGGAATGAACGGGTAGAACAACCCGCCAAAGGGGTTGCTTGGGTTGACGGTGCGGGGAGACCGGTAGAGCAATGCGATGTCATTCTACTTGGGTATATAACATCCAAAGCAAAGCGTTTTTTCCCTGTTAGTCCTTCGCAAATCAGGTTCATTCTTAAGAAGCAATAAAATTCTAATGAGAAAACTTTTTCCTCATTTTCGTTTTTAATTTACGTTTCGTTGTTTTACCTTTTTCCTCGGAGTTTTGTTTTTCCAATTTTTCGTTGTTCTTGTTTTATTCGCCCTCAGTTTACAATTCACGCGACAGAATCAAACTCCTTGATAATCCTGTGCTAAGAGAGTGAAGAGAAAGTTGCGAAAAAAAGCGAAATAAAAAGAGAACCAAAGGCACAAGCACTTTGTAAGAATATTAAAGCAGTGGTCAGCGGAAATGGATGTAAATACATTATGGATGCCTTTGGGTACCGCTCATTTCCATTCGCAGCAGGGAATGCCGCAAGCGGGGGATACACACAATGTAAAATCAATACCGAGATGGAATTAAAATGAGAAAATGATGTGAAAAAAAAAACAGTTTTGGAAAATAATCGCACAGTAAACTGTTAAAAAAAACAGCAACGTTCACTGTCAGATACAATTACTAAGTTTTTAACTGGAGAATAATGAGGGCATCCTGTGGTCGATGATTGTGTTGATGAGGAAAAAGTGAAAACTAAAAGTTTCGATGTCGAATATTATGTTTCTACGACCTCTGATTCTCGTTAAAGTTGTCGGAGCGGCAATCACTGCGGTGACACAAAAAAAATATGCAAAAAACATAATTAAGGGATTTGTATAATGAGATGCATCCTTTTTTAGTTTTGTAAAATGAATGCACTTGACTGGAAATTTAAATATACCCGAAAAGGTCGAGCAGAAAACTGTTTCAGGAATATACTGCTAACAGTGACATCGAATTTGAAGTGTTTGAAGGAAAAATATTTTTTTCAAAATAATAGATAACAAATGTCGATAGTAGATATATCGTAGATAAACTTTCTCAACCAACAGATAAAGCTTCAATTAATAAAGACTTCATATTTTATACTTCAATTAATAAGAATTAAATATTTTTTTGCAAAAATTAGTTTAACAGAAATTAAACCGAAAGTGGCATTTTCACGAAGAAAAAATTGGCAATACAGTTTTATGTAAGGCAGCAACATTGAAACTTTGCATATCGGGTCTACTCAGATTGTGGACTTAAGAAGACGGATGACGACTGGATGATCGGGACGGGGACCAACTTGGTGTGCGAAATTGTAGGTAGCTAACTTAAAGAAGTTTGCTTGTTTTGGCTAAATAAAAGGAAGAAGGATGATGAAGATTCGGACGACTCAAACAGTGTCTGACACCTACGATCTATGAATTTTATTTCCGGGACTTACTTCCTTAACTCAGGAGCTGCTGTCACCAAAATATGTAGGATACGTAGGCTTGGCTCCCAAGCATGCAGGGCTCGGCTAAATTATATATCATATTAATTGATAGGTTGATTTTCTAACTTCCCTTTCAAAGGTATTAAACTTTAAAATAGGAAATTTCTTGTACAAAGCGGTAGATATTTTTTAGAAGTCGTCAAAAACCGTCTTTCAATAGTGTTGCATACATTTATTTTATGCTCTAAATGCACATCACCGAAGCACATTGATGCAATGGGGGTGAATTGAGATATCTGTGTATATTCAGACAATCATATGTGTGTACTATATGAACCAATGTTTGCAGTATATTATTTTCGGTTCATACAACTCTCACACCTAATAATATTGTTAGATCTGTTAGTCACCCTGCCAGTCTTACAATATTGTGAACTTGCTTTTGTCGGAGGTTTTTCAGTTTTTTCTAGTCTGGACCGCTGAGATCCATTGCATTATTTTTAAAGGAGCATCAGCAGGCAATTCTGTAATGGAATCTATGTCAGTTGGTCTCACCTCATAGGCACTTCAACTTGATTCGAGAAAACGCTGGATATAATCAGAAGTCGCTTAAGTTGTTTGGTGAAAGTTAGGTGGTTGCCCGGTAAATCGACTCTGGTCTTTTCTTTACGAGATAACAAGAATGCCGCGGATTTCTTACAGACATTTGTGAGCATGCGGTTAGTCTGTTTACATTCCTGGAGGCACATCGGGAATTGCTTCGAAGGTCATGATCTCCTGTGATTTTATGAACCGACGGCTGCAAATTCAGGAATTCCAAGAAAATCGCAACTTCGGACAGAACTTCGTTTGCGACGAAATGATCAACTGCACCAAGAACACGCTGAAGCATTTCGCGGCTTCCACAAGGGACTAGCACAGACGCTTCTTAAGGCTGGCGTGTCGACTGATATCTACTTTTCCCTGAACAGCCAGAGAGTCACGTCACATCCAGTTGTGCTTTAGAAAAGTCCAATCATCGATGAAAGGCTTATCCATGAACGTAGTCAGTGTCAGCGCTGATTCAGGTTCAGAGACTACCTCCTCTGATCCTTGACGTGGTATCCAACCCGGGGCTGAGGCAAGTCTTAGCGAATTTATATGACAAGTTCAATTAAAATTCAACGGAACTATTCTCGATTAGGCAAAAGGTTGCAGCGAGTGATGGCGATGAGGTTGTAAGTATGTGCGTCGCCATTGACGTCCACGTTTAATTCCTAGCGCTTATGGCAGAAAAAATGTTCACTGTCTCCCCTCTTTCCAGTCACTGACAGTTCTCAGAATCTGTTTAGAAAACTTGTCCGTTCGAGTCGGCTTCAAACAGTATGCCCTTTCCACCCACTCATGAGAGAACAATAGCCACAAAACCCTCAACACGAGTGGTTGCTGAGAAACTAATAGCTGGCTAAACTTAATTAAACAACACCATATTCAATAACGACGTGTCAGGTATTGGAGCATACAAAAATCTGAATATGAAACGATTCCTGTTAATTTTTACGTATTTATGTGATGCACTCTCAAGGTCATTTTCCGCTTAAAAATAATATGCAACAATTCGCACTGCAGTTTTGACCTGGTGTACCGAATTTCATGAAACGACAACTCCAGCTACGACGCTCACAAAGTTGAGACTGTAGGCGATTGTCGAGAGTCGATGTAGTCGATTTTATGGACGACTTCACGGAGGGCGACAACATCGTACTATATGCTTAAGAACTAGCTCTAATTTAATAATAATAATAATAATAACATGGGTGGCGCTACAGCCCGTAGGGTGCTGGGCCTAGCTTCTCAGCAACCACTCGTGTTGTGCGTGCTATTGTTCTCTCACGAGTGGAAGGGACCTACAGTTTAATGCCGAATCCGAACGGCTTTGTTTGAGAAGCTTTTTCTAGACAGGAAATTCTCTTTGAGCATTGTCAGTAATTCGAAAGAGGTGGGGTCGTGAAAATTGTTTTCGTCGCACAGAGCAGGAATCGAACCTACGACGTCGAGGTTGGGGTCGACGCACATACCCACAATGCCACGGACCACATATATTGCTCGCTCTATAATTTTGACGCCCACATTTTTCTACTAGATAACTCTCGCTAAATAGCTTGCAGAAAACACATGACATCGGCACTCGTGTCGCAGTTGTTTTCAAATGCCAAGGCCTATAGTTCTTCAGTTATAAATAAGCTTTGCCTCTCAATATGCTCCATTGTCTCAATTGAAACATATTGTCGACATCTTATGTAAACGCTCTGTATTACCATGTTGTGGATCTAATTATTAAGATCCAATAACGAAACGGAAAATACGAGTTAATTAGACCCTCGTTTTAAGTCCACTTCACAAGAGTGTTGTTCATAGGCAAAGTTGTTTTAATCACTGAGTGCAACTGTAAACACTTCCATTAACATTGATGTAAACACTTTGATGTCTCTGATTAATTGTACTTCTTTTCAAAATACCCAGACAATTTCTCCATGGATCTTCCTCCCACATGAACAGACACGACGTTTACAAATAAGGACATCAGTAGTGAATGAAATGCACACCCAGCTGAAGGTGATGGACGTTTTCCTTTTGCACGTTTCAATTGAGAATGATTGTGTTCTTCATTTAAGTGATTTTTTCCTTCGCCTTCGCCTTCGTCTTCAACATGTCTTTTCATCTAGTTAACTGCATTTGCTTTTAGTTTTTCCCCCTTTTTTTGCAATTTCCCTAACAAGGATTAGGTAAACAAATGCGAAAGGCGCATTGAACTCGATTTGTAAATCCAGCATCCTTCACTTCATTCATCTCACGACAAAGTTTCTTGTTTACGAAAGTCATCCCGTTTCGAAACCAGAAGCTTGGAGGTAAAAGAAATTCAAATAACCCACCTACACACACAGCCTTTGCCGGAGAATGTAAATGCGAGGAAAATGGGCACATGCAAAATAACATGTGTATCTGTGCCTGTATGTATGTATGTATACGCATTTATGGGAGAAGAAATCGATGAAAGCTATTAATTAGGATTACCATAGAAGGAAGGGAGTGATAAAATGACGTGAGGGCATTCCATTATCCCTTGGCAGCAGTACCGTTTAAATTAAACGAATGAAAAATCTTGCACATCTGTACATGGGATTTTTTTTACCAGAAAGATGGAAGGAAAACGTAAATTAATTATGAAAAAAGATCTGCACTTTGAGATATTAACTGTATATGAAAACAAAAAGAGTTGATGTTTCGAGAAGTGTTGGCATTGCATGTACATCACATTACTGCCTTACTCATGTTCCATTCACAATTAGGAACAGTTAATTAGCAATTAAGGACCATTTGCTGGTACTGCACTTAGCTGATACTTTGGTTCCACTACTGGCTTGCACGATTCAAAAAGAGTGCTAAGATGAGGAAACAGTAACCACTACGAACGATATAAAATCGCCAAGAAACTTGTAAATATATAAGATTTATTAAATAAGGTTGTGGAAGTGATAGAGGCACGAGTACGATGATGTTGGCGCCTAAAACTGGTAAGTGTTTTTGGTAGAGGTATTCTAAACAAATCAGACACATCCTCAAACTCAAAACCGCACAAATTCGTCGACATCGACTGGCTCGGCTACATCGAGCGCATGGACACTAACGCCTCAGCTAAGAGGGAAGACCGAACCTCCGATATAGAGATCAAGTCATCGCGGACGCAAGACAGCTTGGTCTTGATGACTGGAAGCGGATGCTCAGGTTTGGACCCTTCATGGGTTGCCGTAAGTAAGTACTCAAAACAAGGGGAGGTCTAAATTGCCCCGTTTAGGACGTAGTGACAGCTTAGAAAACAATTACTTGAAATCAATACAGCTATTAAATGCAAACGACAACACTTCCAATGTTATGTTATGGCATTTTTAAACGCCGTCTTACCAGAAGATGCTTGAATTTTTGTGAGGAAGATGTTGGTTGTTCAGCGTGTGTATGCATTATTTTTAACACTTTTCTTTCGGAATACATTAGCTATCATCATATTTTTTTTAACTTAACTTCTGTTCCGCGTGCTATAGAGTGTATATCCACTGAGAAATAAAAAACGCCAAAAGAAATCCAAAATAATATCTTATTTGCCAACGCAATTATTACAACAATTTATAGTTTGAACATTCCGTCATACGAAATTTTTTTTCTCTGCTTAGAAGAAAGCGTAATGCAACTAAAACTATGCAATACATATTTATACGTTTACAAATATACCTTCAAGCATATGCATTCTAGAAGACATTTCTTCGCACTTCGCAAGTATTTTGCAAAAAAAAAAAAACATCAACTCCATTATTCCATTCAGTCATGAAAGGAAAGTGAAAAGGGAAGTAATAAAATGTCATTTGTCAAGGAAGCAGAGTCACTCTGAAGCAATGAAAAGGAAACCCTTCACGGTGTTCTTTGATGTCTTGCAACTAAGGTTTGGTTCATGAATTTCTATTGCAAATTGTCGTTTTTACTTTTATTTCATTTTTTCTTTGCTTTCTTGAATTAGTTGCCACTTATCATTTATATTAGACAATTTGGAAAGGGCCTTTCAGGCAAGTTGTCAACGAGCGTTTGATCATTTCAGCATTCTTTGCTCAGTGGTTGCCTGAAGTGATGTGAGACGATGCCTTTTGTTGTCGTTTACTTATATACATCGAGTAGAGATGAATTTCCAGTGAAAGTTGACTTTTGTCGCCATCTCTTTTGTTTTCTGTCAGAAGAGATGTTGTGACTGCAAACGCCTTATATCAAATGTTTAAAACATTGCACAAAAAATGTTTGGATTAATTAATGTACATAGTTTTAAAATTAAATTGATAAAATTCAACCCTTAAAAAATGCCTTATTTTCCGGATATGATTAAAACACCTAATTTAATGTAAGACTTAAGTGTTGTTCTCGTTAAATAGAGCTAACACAAGTTCAAAAACATAATTATTTGGATGCGTTAAAAATAAAAATCAAGTATTTCGTTTAAGTCAGTTTTAATGCAATGCTCCAATTTAATGCCAGGGTTAATGCATTTCTTTGAAATCAAACAGAATTAATTAAAGGGCATGATTGTGATTCATGATGAATGTTATAATATTCAGAAGGGGTAGAAATATTATGTTGTCACATTAACATTTATTTCTGTGCGTACATGTTGAACTAAAGTTTCTTCAGCTGTCATTAATGTGTCATTGCCTTCTATACAGTTTGGATGTATATACTTACGAATTCGGAAAAACATAACATAACAATATTATCCAAAATTGTTGGAGAGCTCACCTAAAATGAAAGAATAAATATTTCAATAATTATAAATATATAAAATTAAATAAAATAAAAAGTTAAATATAAGCAATAGCTTTTCAATTGGCTGAATTTATTACAGATTTTACAATTCCCATTCATACCAAAAGCTTAAATAATTAAATCCTAATGACGAACTGAGAGATGTATAGAGGTTGACAGAAACGTTACCCAAAAAAATTAAAATTGTCAAGCGAATAGCTTTATACTAAATATAGAAATTCGAAAATCATATGAAATAGTAGATGTTTATCCTTAGTTAATACGAACCAAAATTGTGAATGAATTAAGTTTGGAAAAAGATCCCATCGAAAAGATTAATTTTTTTATTTTGTACATGTACTTTGCTCTTGATTTGTACTAAAAAATCGTTTACTGGACAGATTTTGCATTTAAAAGAAATAAGAAGTTCTTTCGGATCTGTACTCAAAATTTTCAAAGATTCCACTAGCCATCTAAGATTTCCGCTGGTTAGCAAAGTGAAACATGCGTTGCCGTAAGGATATGAAATGATTTCCAACACAATGATGCTAATTTCACGGTCAGCTCATTAATAGTGTCTAGAGCCGATTCTAAGGCTATATCGCAACAAATAGCCCTTAGTTACAACCGACACTAAACAAAGAGGCGACTTTAGATTTTCGTTCTTGTTCATGTAATTTTGTTTATACATTTAAAAACTTACTTGCTAGACAAATATACTTAAGACTAGTTTAATGAACTTATCAATAACTTCTTGAAAGCAATCCTTACCTACTCACCCTCTTCGGGTATTCTTATCGAATCTAATAATATGTATTTATGCATTTCAGCTTACACCACCTTTTTTAGTCTTGAAAAATTATCGATTATTTAATTTCAAGTCACCCAGAAAACGTCGAAAAACTTGGTTTAATCTAACTAACTTAAAAATCTTAAAACTAACTTAAACTACCACAAGCCTTATAACTAACTTAACCTAAGACGGACGCGTGCACAAGGTCATATGTCATGTACATATGTATAAACATAGTATATATATTCTATACGTCGCGGAGCTTAGATTTTTTTTGATTTTTTTTTTGTATCTTAAAGCTAACTTAAAAAAAATTTATGTAAGCTGGCCATCATTTCCGGTTTCAAAATCAAAACTGAATTGCATGAACTATTTTAAAATTTGAGTTTTCGTTCGATAAATTCATTTTGCATATGAATGAATATGTCTATGAATAACGTACATTTGAATCGGAACATATCTCCGCCTCCGCTGTATAACCGAGAAGATGAAAAGGTTGAACTTTCGCTTTAATTCCCTTAAATTCGACTTTAAATGACTATGAAATAGCATCATCTTTAAGTAGTTTCTACTATCGACCATTTCTTAAATTAATGTGAATATATATTAAAATATTTGATTCTTGTACGACCGTTCGAAACCAGAGAATGTCACCATACAAATCTAAGAAATTCTTCACAGTGACACGTTTTCGTTTGAATCCGTCTGTAAAGTTATCGACAAAGGCGCTCTTTTAGAGTCATTAGACTCTATAAGCAATGAATGTGTCACCATATCTCAGTGCAGCATGGCTATGTAATTTTTGCAGATCGGTTAAAATGAAAAATGTGCATAACGTAATAAATCGGCAAATATCATGACGTAAGAAAGCGTGCTCGCTTTAATATCTAGTGTTCCATATAATTTGTAGTTCCGATTTGAATTTGAAATTATAAAAAATGCTAAATTAATTCAATCTTCTTGAAAAAATTAATTCAGAACATTTTGTTGTGCTTGTACTTCAATGATCTTAAAAAAGTGCATTATGTTACAAATAATTGTGGCTTGTACAAGAATCACATTTATAACTAGGAAATGTATGCTTACAAGAAATATGCATCAACACCTTTTCTTTTCGTATTTTCTATCTTTGACTAAATAAATATCCCTAACTATACATATATATATATATACCAAATATATGTCCTTAATGTTGAGGTTATTGACACACGGTATTTGTTTCTAATTGAGTATTGCTTTCCTTTGCATATTGTCCGAATCTAGCCATCAGTTGAATCTGCTTTGAGTGGTACCACAGTCCGAGATGTAGTCGGGTCTGACCTAATACATATGGAATTGAATGCATTAAGCGCATAATTAGTTTCCGTCTCGAACTTGATTCCATATTATCTACTGCAATCAACTGGTATAATCAGTCGAATAATTACTCTGTACATCTAAACAACAACGTTTCCATCGCTGATAATTACACTTCCTCTTAAGCATACCTATTCAAATAATCCCGACGCGTCGTATGCATACTATCATTAGTTTGAGAATTTTTCTTGTAAAGATTGTAGATTCATTCTTTCAACCATATATTGTGAAATGTACTCGACGATAGAAGTCAAGACAACACAAATCATGCTATACGAGGACACAGGTTCCCAAGTACCAATTGCGTTCAGTTCAAGTATGGAAATTTGAGGACATTATTCTAAAACTGATTTATCCCAAACTTGACCCTCCAAAGGACGCCGTTTGCAGTTCTTGCCTGGTAAACATGTTTACACAAATGTAGCGTTCATAAATCTTACACACACCGCCTAGGCCTTTCTGCAAATATGGCCCGAAACTTGCAAAAGGACTTAACCCATATCAAGCAAATTCACAGGACTTTTGATGGAAGCATGTGACGTGTTGACAAACATAACTACTCTTTTCCCATCAATCACACGAAAAGGATAAATCTTCGTAATATGTACCTACTCTACTACTGTAGATTTCGAATACCCTTTGAGTCAGCTCAAAAACATACACACACTCAATTTGTGTACCACTATATGCCACTATCAAATGTTTGATGTGACATCTTTCTATATCTACTTATGTGCGCTCGGGAAGAACTTCGAGTATTTGACGAATTGAAAAGGTCCTCAAGAATGAGTCACAATCCGCCACCCAACTTGACGTATTAATAATGATCACAAGAAAAGTCCTTATTGTCATCTCCTTGGTGTTATTGTCATTGTCGTCGCCTTCCTCATCGCTGTCATTGTCCTGTCGGCGGTATGTTTGTGTGTGCATACTAGTAAATAACGCGTTCCCGCTACACGTTATTTGATGGCCGTTTTAGCGAGTTTTTTTTTTATAGAAGTTACATAACCACAGTTAAAAGCGGTTTTATCAGACATAGCAGTAAGGTATCTATCTCTAGAGCAGTGATGACTGTCTCCTGTATCTGTCTGCTGTTTGTTTAACAGCTGTCAGCTGAAGAGAAGTACTCTACATTCTCTTATCCTTCTCCTCCTTCGCAGCCTTAATACAAAGAATGGAAGAACTTCAAAAAACATATTAAGGACCTCCGTTTGAGTCCATTAACATAACACAACTCCCTACTGCCGTAGAAGGGAGGTTACAATTACATAAGACTGGTGAAAGATTCGTATCCTGGACACAATGAAATGTTATTTTTCTTCCGCTTCTGCTCCTGACGATGTTGTTGTTTTTGTTTGTTTTTTTTTTTTTTTTTTTCATTTCAGAGTATATTTTGGTTCGTCTTCCGAGGGAAATGATTAATTGCAAACAAATATCCTCTTGACATTGGGACATTATTGTGATGTCTCTCGGCCGTGACTGATGATGAGTGGGCGGACAGCAGAAAGGTTGGCAACATGAGACCATGAGGCATAATGAATGAAAGCGAAACTGAGCACCGAGGGATGGGACAGTCCCGAGCACAAGCCTCTGGCAAAATATGGCGAAGGGATGAACTTACAGCAACGTACTGATATCACGTGATGTGTGTGGTGTATGCATGGGGTATCTCAATTTATTTACATTCATTGTATGTGATATTTGTTAAAAAGATAATATTCGTTTGTTGTTTTAGGGAAATGACCAACAGCCAAGACGAAGCGTGTAACAAGGAATAAATACAGAAAAAATTGCCGCAAGGTGCTACGGATTAGATTTCATCTCATGTGGCACATGTTTCGGAGACATTTTGAGGACCTGAAATAAGCAGACAATACTTTGAATTTAAAAAATATCCACAACTGCACTATTATATCGAGATAGCGTTTGTCGATAGTTATATACAATTAATTGGTTATGTGTATATTATATTTAACATTTTACTATTTCGGCTTATTGCATTCTAATAACAACTAGTAATTTTATTGCTGCAGTGCCGTTGAGAGAACAAGAACACCACGGTTTGACGTCGCTGCCTGCACAAAACATCGGAGAAGAATGGAGTCGTTTTCAAAAAGCCATCCAACAAGCTGCCACTGATATGCTGGGTTTTACGAGACCACCAAGAAGGAACCGTTGGTTTGACGACGAGTGCAGGCAGGCACATGAAGCCAAGCAAGGGGCCTACAAGGCAAAGCTGCATCGAACAACGAGGGCTGTTCGTGAACTTTACGAACAGAAGAGAAGGGAAGAGAACTGGTTTCTCAGAAGGAAAAAGAAAGAGCATGAGAAGCGCGTGTTGGAGGAGATCTTATGGCAGAAATGACATCCGAAAGTTTTACCAAAGGGTGAAACAATAATCCAATGGATGTAAACTCGGACAGAAACCTGTCGCGCGGAAAATGAACAACTATTAGTACAGTCGCAGTCGATACAGAGAATATGGAAAGATCACTTCTGTCAGGCAGAATGTTCCACTCAATCTGGACGATGACATACGCGAATTCCGTCCCCCAGACTTAGACGAGGTCAAGATAGCAATATCAAGACTGAAGTCTAACAAAGCTGCTGGAGCGGACGGTCTGTCCGCTGGAACATAAATATAGGTGGATATGATCTGGTAGCGCGCATGCACCAGCTCATCTGTAAGATATGGTCTGAGGAAAGCGTTCCCGATGAGTGGAATCTTAGTATTGTTTGCCCGATCCACAAGAAAGGATATCCCTTTGACTGCGCCAACTATCGGGAGATAAGTCTCCTTAACATCGCCTACAAGATCTTCTCTGCCGTTCTGTGTGAAATACTGAAACCATTCGTCAACAACGTGATAGGTCCCTATCAGTGCGGTTTCAGGCCTGGGAAGTCCACTATCGATCAAATTTTCACATTACGGCAGATCCACGAAAAAACCCAAGAGATGCAGATCGACAACCACCACCTATGTGTCGACTTTAAGGCCGCATATGACAGCGTGAATAGAGACGAGCTATACAACGCCATGGACGGTTTTGACATTCCTGTTTAACTCGTCAGATTGTGCATGTTGACGATGGAGAGCTCTCACTGTTACATCAAGATCGGGACCTTCAATGTAAAAAAGGTTTTAGACAAGGCGACGCGCTGTCATGTGATGTTTTCAACATTGTACTTGAGAAGGTCGTGCAAAACTCACACTCCAACATTAGAGGCACGATCAATTGTTAGCATACGCCGATGACATTGACATTACAGAACTCAGCGAGCCGTCTATGAGGCATTTGCTAACATTGAGAAGGAAGCGGCTAAAATTGGTCTGACGGTGTATGAGTGTCACAATGGGCAGCTATAACTTCGATTTAGTCAAGGACTTTACCTACCTCGGCTCCGGAGTAAATTAAACAAATAACATCAGTATCGAGATCGAGCGTAGGATAGCTTTTGCCAACCGCTGTTTCTTTGGGCTCAAGAGGCAATTGAGTAATAGAACCAAGTTGACTCTGTATAAGACACTGATCATCTCAGTCCTGCTATACGGCGCGGAGGCATGGAAAACCTCGAAAGCGGTTGAAGAGGTCCTTGGTTTCTTTGAGAGAAAAGTTCTACGTGCGATCTTTGGCGCTGTTTGCTAGGTCATGTAGAGCGGATGGACACCACCGCCCGAAGAGTCTTCGAATCCGAACGCAAAGAGGACGCCCGCGTTTAACGTGGCGCACCCAAGTGGAGAAGTACCTCAACCAACTTGGAGTGCGAAACTGGAGACAGCTAGCCGCGATCTCTGGCTAGCTAGTTGGAGAGGCTTGTTAGTTGAGGCCCAGGTTCACCCCGAACTGTAGCGCCAAACGAAAAAGAGGAAGAAGTGGCGTTGTGAGTATGGCTGTCGACTCCTACTCACTTTGGTTTTTGGTCAATTTCACGCATAATGTTCGGTGGTCCCCTATCGTGGAATACGTCGTATCTGAGATTCACTTCACTCACTCGATTCACATTCACTTGCCATATGGATTGTGGAAACCGGCGGCCAAACTACCTTACTGATGACTATTTCGTAATAAGTGACAGCAATTAATGCTGGGAAAAAAACTCAAATTTAAATTAGGCAACTCAAAAACGAATGTGAAATAAAAAAAATCAAATACTGTACTGTATTGTGCTAAAATAAACTGCAGATTTTTAATGTGTGAGGATGTCTTCAAAACGAGGATTAATGCTGATTCGAAGTCATTTTCAAATTGTCTTCTTCACAACAAACACCCAGGGACGCAGTAAATTTGCTGCGTTTGAGAAATGTCAAAGTTTGTATTTGGTGTTTTAATTCGAACGTTTTCCACGATGGCCTTAAAACGCATTCACCTTACCGACAAGTGAACAATTCACTTCGAACGTATTCAATGACCCAAAGCTGTGAATTTGAGTGAAACGTTCCCCTCGGCGTTTTCCGCGATAGTGGTGATTAAATTGTTAACTTTTTAGATATTACCATCCAATTGTGTATTTTTTTCAAGTAGTGACTAAATATAACGAATCAGTTAACCCAACTTTGCTTGTTCTAAATGCCGCAGAAAATAATAAGGAAGCATCGACTTTTGCAACCTATATCGACTTGTACCTCCCTGTTATATGTTAGTTACTTAAACATGGACGTCGCGTCGAAAATCGCTTTATTTATTCATGTACATGTACGTTGTAAATACATACTCATTCAATTAATTGGATTAATTCATCCAGTCTACAGTGTCTCAAGAAAGTGGCTTGTAATTTAACCTTAACGAAACTGGAAGCCACATAAATCACCACATTCGTTCTACTCGTGACACACCAGTAAATCCCCATGTTATAGTTTTATCTATGTGCGACTGGGATAAGTCGGGATTAACCGTAATTTTCAACTCACAAATCTGTAAGGCCAAACATGACACCGAGGAATAAAAGTAGAATTGAATTAAAAAATATCTACGAATATACATAGAAATATACGGGCAGCGTTACATCCGTTATCTGTTCCGTGAAAAATACCAGTTTTCGTTAACTGCTCTCTCTCCTTTCGTTATCAACCACCATCCCACAAAGGAGCATTTACTGGTTCTCTCCTCAGTGTCTATAATAAAATTGAAAAGAAAACGAATCCTTTAGGTCGCGCTATAATTAAATGTTCCTCAAGAATTTCACTAGAACGATTATGCTGTGGGATATAACAACGGCAGGACTCAACGGAGCGGTGGTGCGTAAGAAAAACGAACCCGTAATGGTGATAATAGAAATTGGATACGATGATGACTTTTGCGAAACCTGCAAGGGCGGTTGCTGAGTGCACAGTGGTTTGACGCACGTCTCTACGAGAGAAACTTAATTAAGGGAAAATTCGTCTCATGAGGGTTTAATTTTGAGGCACTTTCATACAGACGTACATACATATATACTCGTGTGTAAGTTCATTGATGTGTGTATACATGTTTGAATGAGTTCACCCATATTGGGTAGACATCAGAGGTTGAATCACGACAAGTCGTAATTTGTTAATTTCCCACTGAAATTAATTTTTGACATAATAATCATTTTCACTTCTCGATAGCATCAGGTTTCTCAAGCGGGGTTATGAAATTAATAAAAAAAACCTTTTTTTTCCACAAATTAATGATACACATGTAAATTTGTGCACTCAGAAAAACGAAAATATGTACACATTGTACATCATGTTTTCATTTAATCATTCATATTGTGTTTTTAGATACGTTCAGTACACGTGTTTGATGAAATCAGGTGGGGATTCAATTGAGAGGACATGTGCACTGAGCAGAGAAAAAGCGCGATTCTGTTAAAATCAAGATTCGCAAAAGCAAATTATGTCCGTACAGACAGATCGATATGTGAGCTTGGATGGGTTGGGGAGGGTTGTATTGAGCGTATTAATCTACATAGTTGGAAGACAACAAAACAATATCTTTGATTCTCATTTAACTGAAGCTAGAAAATAATGCTATGTATTTTTAGCTGCATTCTGCAGAGCGTTGACCAGTGCCTTCAATACTTGTAGTTTTTGATAAGTCCTCACAAAATTAATCGGACAAACCCCATTTTGTTGAAAAAAAGTCTGTTTTCCATATCCATGTCTTTAAATCGTGTTTCTTTGCACAGAACAACTGCACCGTTGGTATAGTTACAGTTAGTTTGCCTGTGTCGTATAAAATGAAAAATAATAAGGGTAAGGGTAAGTTACTGATGGTTTTGTGCTACTACACTGAAAAGGGCAGACATAATATTATTCGTACAAAAAATGTATCAGCGTGAGCATCGCATAAGGTGCAGTTGATTTTGCAAACATTTAATTGTATTGCATTAGTGAGTTTAATTTCATAAACAACAAACATATTATTTCGAATGTTGCAAAAATTTGTAGGAGAAAAAGCGAAACATCTTTGAAAGAGCGACAACTCATTCTAAAACACGTTTATGAGCGCAAAATGTACAGAGAATTTGGCTCTATTGTTGGTATCTCACACACGGTCGGAGGAGATATTGTAAATAAATTCAGATATAAGGGGACATTGAAAAATAAGGACGGGAGAGGGCGAAAACGAATATTATCTGAGGCCAATGAAGGGTATATAATATCAGAAATAAAAAAAATCCTAAGACACCTGTAAGATTGTTGACCACAGAAATGTCCAATATTATAAACAAGCCTCTATCTGTTGAAACCGTAAGACGTGTTCTTCGATTTTCAACGCCACAACAACCATCCATATCGAAAGTAAACAAGAAAAAAAGACTTGACTTTGCAAAAGAATATGTCGCTAAGACTTCAGAGTTCTGGAAAACGTTTATTTTTTCTGACGAAAAAAATCTTTGCGGAACGATCAAGCACGGTGGTGGTAATGTAACGATGACGGAGTGCATGTCTGCAATTGGAGTCGGTACAATGGAGTTAATTGAGACCACAATGTACCAATATATAATATTTTAAAACGAAATTTCCAACAAAGTGCTTCAAAAATTGGATGTGAAGATAATGACCCACAACCACATCGTAAAGATATGGTTGCTGTATAATGTACCGAAACATTTGAAAACACCTCCGCAAAAGCCTGACAACCTAATAGAACACCTCTGAGCAGATCTTGTAAACAAAATCAGAACCCGAAAGAAAGCGCTAAAGAAAGCTATTCAGCAGGAATGGGACATAATTGGCCCCGAATTTCCAAAAAAATGGTTGATAGTATGCCAAAACGATTACAAAAGCCAACGGAGGTGCAACTAGTTACTAGTTTAACAAAAAATTGCACATTGCTTCCATTTTCTACCTTTTTTTGCATTTTGTACGATTAATTTTGTGTTAGTTATAATTGACATTAAACGTTTCTAAATCATTGATTATCTAAGTTTTTGTTCCTTTGAGAGTGTGTGTACGCAGAATGAAAAATAAAACCTTATCGACATGAACTCAATACCGACATGGAAGTGTTACCGGAATATCAACATGTGAGGGTATCACACACTGAAATGTTCCACGCTTATTTGGTATCACAGTTTTCGCCGTAAGATTCTTAGAAAATCATGAGATTATAAAAAATAACACTCGCGTTGAATATCATGTTTGAATAAATGAATTCATTCGCACCTACCAAAAGCACGGATACCATTTAACATCCACAAACGGATAATATAATTTATGCAGTGAGAATTGAACATGTGTTCTTGATTTTGATATTCCTCTCAACAGCTTCCCAGTATCAACAAATGGTTTCAGCAATTATCAATTTGAATTGAAATCAATAACATCTGAATGCCTTTTGAAGTGTTCCATGTACATGAACACTTTCAACTTCAATTGAATCGATTCCAACCACAGTATCTAATTTGCAAAAGCCCCCCCGCAGACATCTTTTAAAAACTTAAACCCCAATAGAACTTCAAAAATATTTCTCGCAAATTAAGGCGAGGCATCCTCTTCCTCGGCAGCCCGCAAAACTTTTGCCAATTTCCAACTTTTCTGTTTCTTTTTTTGTCTACCATAATCAGCTGAAGGATAATGAAAACAGAAGAACGGGGGGAACAAAAAAGTAAGATGGAAACAATATCAAGGAAAATTCCCCAACACAGTTTAAATTCCATCGATAGCCGCAACGGATATTCGATTAAAATACTTTAAGGCAAACAGGATATACAGCTTACAGGCAATACCATTACATATTTTGTTGGAAAGTTTCTTCAAGATGATGGAGGAGACAACATTTTCCGAACCAGCATCACTTCGAGCGGACAGCCTCTGTTTGGTTGTTGTAAATGGGTCCGGCTCAATTTTTTTCTCTATTTTCCGATCCATTCTGCTTTGTTTTGAATTAAGAAATTTCCAATGCCTATGGTGGAAGTGCTTTATCGAAGACCGATGATGGTTGGCCCAGACAAAAACAAACTTCAAATTGAAGCCAGAGAGATTGAAAATTTCAGGCATTTGACCGAGAGGAAACTGCCCTGAGTACTGTGTTGCATCTGTTAACCGTGGTCAGTTGCGGTTTTGTCTGGGACAACTTAAAGCCAGAATACGAAACCACCAATCGGCCACTTAGAAAATTTCAAACTGACTCAACTGAGCAGTTTTATGTCAGTGCTGTGATGTGTCTGCAGATTTCGATTCTCATATATAGATTACTTTGAGAGTTTTTGAGAAATTTTCGACACAAGATTTTCACACTGAATTCGACAAATCTATACAAGTTTCAGTGGCTACGTTTAGTGTGCTGTAAAGTAAGTGTAGTCATTGCATTGGATTCATGATTTGTTCATCAAAACTCTGTGAAATTGGAAGGACGGCAAGCAGCCCAAAATAAAAAAAACTTAGTAGGCATAGCCCCTTTTATTGTCAAAATTGTACTCCCAGTACCTACCAGAAATGAAGTACTATAGAGACTTCTACGTCTCTTTTCCCAAAAATTATATCGACGGCGTTTTTGAAAACATTTTCAGCAGGTTTTCACCGACACAGGGGACGAGAATACGTGTAAGCTCTTCGAACAGCTGATACCCTTCCAGGGTAAGCTACTGAGGTGAAATATTTAAGGGTCGTCACGGCAACTACAATATCAGAGCTAAAAATAATAAAACTCAATGCAAATTCTAGGATTCAAATTGTGTCATACCTCGAAAAGTAAGAGCAACTTCACAAAGAACTTAAGGTTGGGAAGTGTCAATAACAGTCGTAAACAATATTTGTATATGCTAAGGGCTTAATACATCCACATATTGTACAAAAATAAATCAAATCATTCGCAAATAGACTGAATGATTCGCATTGAAAAACTTTCACTCCATTAATAAGGACACTTAAACTAGCTATTGTTCAGAAATTGTCGACAAAGAAACTCGATTTATCAGTTCCCATATTTTTGTCAATAATTGGTCAATTTGGTTGGTTCGATTCAGCCATCCGGGGATCGCTATTGAAACTTGTGCTACTTATGACCATATTACGTGCTGTCGCAAATTCTGTAAGTCGGAAAACTTTTCTGTTGTCGTCTCGAGGAGGCTCTGCTTTCCGATCACTCCGGCACAGATGTTTTCCTTACTGATTTAGCACTGAGTATGTGAGTCTCCGAGTACGATTTCGACATAATAATCCTCTTTGAGTCTTTTTGCATACCAAGAAGTATAACTTTTTGTCCACATTTGTTGAAAAAGTTGTATTTCCCAAAGAAATAGAAGAAAATATTCCGGATCGATTGAGAAGAAACTGCTTCTTCAAACAAGTGTGAGAACAAATAAGACAATTCGATGACTCGTAAATAACTGTCATTCATTTGTGAACAACCGTCAAAAAGTAGGGAAAAATCCGTCAAATTCGTCAATAGACTAGGGACCAATCAGCTGTGAAGTTGACGATCTCTTAAGTACTTCATGTCTTACCTTACTATGGCGACCTCAAGCACGTAACACATGGTGTACGCATACATCGATGTGCGAAGTATGATGAACAACCAACCATCTCTGTAAAATAGTTATTTGTTCAAAGTGTCTGTCCTTTACATTAAGAAGAAGAATTTTTCTGTGAAGTTCTATTTCATATTTATATGCTTCACCCAACCCAAGAACGTAGCTGGAGTCACGACCAGCTAGGAAAATAGTGGATGTACGAATAAAGCGAACACGAGCTCTGCGATTTGGGAGATGAAAATTGTGATTCCTGGAGGCCCCGACTTTTGAGATGAAAATGAGTATCAAAAACTACGTGAAGAAATGTGACATGCATTATTGCTCCGTTCTAAGAACTGCGATACTCTTCGAAAACCGTATGGTTGGCTGGAAATACAATCAAAACATTAATGAATGGAGTTCGACTTGTTCATATGGCCACCGTTGGCAGGTTTTAACCGGTCAGTCCTATTTCAACGACTTGGCCACACATTTGGCCAAAACGGCGGCTATTTCGCGTTCAATGTTGGCTCTGAGCTCTTTCCATGTCGTCGGTTTGCTGGCATATACCAATAACTTTACTTAACTTCACAGAAATTAGTCAAGCGGTGCTAAATCGCATGAACGAGGCGACTAATCGATCGGCCCATTTCTTGACATAACACGCTCATCATACTTACTCTTCCATAAATTGATTGTAACATGTGTTGTATGGCTGGTGGCATCATCCTGATAAAACGCATGACGTCCAAGTCCATATTTTCCAATTCGGGCCAAAAATAATCGGTCGTCACGCCGCGATAACGGCTACCATCACAATAACATGAGGATCGTTATCGTCGACGAAAAAATTTGGCCCAAGCATGCGAACCACGCCACAGTTATTTTTTGTAGATAAAGAAGTGATTAATGAAGCGCATGTGCATCATTCACCCGACCGATAACGCATATTTTGCATATTGACGAACCCACTGAGCCAAAATTGAGCTTCGTCACTATAGACGATTTTGCGATAAAATTCATCATCTTAGCGCATCTTCTTCAGATCCCAATCGGAGAAGGTACGTTGGCTTCAATTCTAGGATCAGCTAGATCTCTTACACGCTGTATGTGTGTAAACCAAAATCCTTACGCAAAATATGCCAAAATCTGGTCTGAGTGAAGCCCAATTCTAGAGAACGCTGTTAAGTTGATTGATTTGGATTGTTTCCTAGGAGGCCTAAGCGACACTTCGACCAACCCGTTGACCGACACGGCAAAATCATATAACTCAAATTTACTAAACATGTTATTGAATGTGTACTACCGAAAATTGTAGATAACGCTCTTAAAGCTGCGGTCGCCAGCTCCGAATTTCGGTGTAGGCATTTTATGATTGAAGACATTGCTCGTTCGAGTAGTACCACGATGAAAATGTTGAGTTTCTGATTAATTTGACAGTGACAGTTTGAGGATTAGTGAAAGAGTGCGTTCACAAACTAAATTCAAAGTTGTCAAAACCCTATCCAAAAAGCCTTTTATATTCGATATAAACTTATTTAAGTATTAAATATTGCTTAAGTGTTGTCTGGTGTACAACATGTCAGAATAATTGTTTACATTAGGGCACGTCAGTCGCCGAGGGAAACGTGGGTAATATATAGAACCTTCGGAATGCGAGTATTATTTACACTTCATTAGCTTCATATTACATGAAATTTGTAAAATGGTTTTCTAGGAAATTGTAAGCAATATCTTATCAAAGAATTCGTAATTTCAAGATAAATTGAACTGATATTAAATACTCAATGAGAGCCAAAAGATGTTCTGGCATAATCATAGGTTTAGAATCTGATTTCATAAATGCCAGCTCAAGCTCAAGATCAGAAGGTATACAAAAGAATACAGAAAGCAGTACTTCTTTTTAGTTATTAGACACGAAATATATAGACTCATTTCAATTATTGATTCTGTTGAAGAAAATGTTATTCATGTGGGATTAATAATATATATATGGGTGGCGCTACAGCCCATAGAGGGCCAGAGCCTAGCTTCTCAGCAACCACTCGTGTTGTGCGTGCTATTGTTCTCCCACGAGTGGGAGGGACCTACAGTTTTACGCCGAATCCGAACGGCTTTGTTTGACAAGCTTTTTCTAGGCAGGAAATACTCTTGAGCATTGTCAGTGACTCTAAAGAGGTGGGGTCGTGAAAATAATTTTCGTCGCTCAGAGCTGGAATCGAACCTACGACGTCGAGGTTGGGGTCGACGCACATACCCACAACGCCACGGGCCACCACGTAGGATTAACTAAACATCACAATTTACTGAGCTTTATCAGTTTGTCAATAATAACAAAAAGTCAATGCTTTCATTTAAAATGTGCAGTGGAATTGATGGCAATACGTTCGTACGTAGATTATATGAACATGTTTATTTTGCGAGTTTTGTGTACTTATACAGCGAACAACCAAAAATTGTGTTTGTGTTTTATGTAGTCTACTTTAAAAAATCACATCTTCTATGAATAAAAATCAATGTTTATCTGTACAGTCAGTAGATAATAAATACACGCTCGCTCTGTGCGTGGGTAGATAATAAATACGATGCCCCCGTTGTGGGTTTGTGGATCTACCCAAACGCACTTGAACCTATACGTCTTTGTTCGATCCATGGTATTTCTGAAATTAAGCAATGCCTTCTGAGTCTGAAATACCCACGTACCAACTGCAGTCTTCCATATATAAGAAATACGTGGCACAACACAGTACACTCCAAGATTGACCTTAGCCTAGCTTCTACAGCAACAACTTTGGAATCTACATTTTGATTTTGAATCTCCTTTAATAAATAAAAATATGATTTTGAGTAATGCAAATCTTGATTAGGGTCTTTGTTAAGTGCAGACGTTGATATCTGCTGTTTAACTGTTTACATTTTCGTTAACAAATATTGTCCGCGATTGTCTGAGACCGCGACTCCAAGAAGCCTCAAAATAACAGGTTTGAGATGGTTAAATCGGTCGATCTTACTGGCCATTCCAAATCGCTAAAACGAAAGAAGAAAAAGTTTCCATCACAATTACACTACAATTATTCTATGTTCTAACGTGCGTAGTAGCGAGTAGTAGTGCAACGTAGTTTTTCTATATGTACACTGAAGCTGTGTAGTTCACAAATGTCAGATAAGAAAGAAGGATTCAATTTTCACCACCACGTGTAAAAATACAAGAGTCTGGGGTGGATCCGACGGACGGCCCGAAATTATGACGGTTTCGATTGGTAGACGAAGGACCTACAAATCTCTTCAATTTGGTATATAGCCATGAATTTATTATAACGTATCAAGTTGTGCAAATGACATTTCAGTGTGGTCTCTAAAAGTTAAAAAATAAACACAATTTGCACCCTGTTAATACTAGTCTTTTTCTTCTAAACAAATAAGCACTCTGCACGAAAATACTCCAGCGACCAGGAGAAAACTGAGAGCTCATTTACTCTTTCTTAGAATACGGCTTCCCCATTCTTTACGTGCTTCGCCCTGTTTCACAGTATTTTTCCATAATAAGCTAACTTCTTACAAGGTCAGAAAAAATTTGAAGAGTTTACGAGTTGATTTTCAAAAGTATCTATTGCTTTCATTGCTATGTACTGTGCGGTGATGCAGACGCGAAGCGCACGGACTTCTTCTATGCATTCTGAATTTCAAGTTTAATTTGTAAATAAGAAACTGAAGAGGGAACAAATGCCCCCGAATATTTCCATCTTCTTCCTCTGTCGATGGTTGGCTACTTGTGCCGCAACATTACTTGTACAGTACATTGTTTAATATTGATCCTGATGAATGAACGAAGCGTGTCTGCATTAAATAAGCTTCAATTAAGCGAAAGGAACACTGCTAAATGAATGCCAATGAGTTGTAGTTTGTTGCACAAAGGAGTTTTTCTTAGCTGAAGGATAACAATGCCAGAGAAATAAATTAGTTTACTAACTGTTATTGGGCATCAAACAATAGCTGGTCTATTGTGCAACAACTTAACAAGTTTTGATTGAGTTTTTGTAGCTTCTCGTCAGCTTTGTTATTTTTTTTTTAGTGTGAATAGGTCACTCAGGGGCATATACGTACGTACATATACCAATTTAAATTCCATTGTGGGTGTTTCTGTAACAGGGTCAGCGGTTTCTCCTGCCATATAGCAGCAACGCAAAAAATATGGTACATACACAAGTCCTCCACCAGTCTTAGAACCACAAATGCATTGGAATGCTACTTGCAACCGTAACACGGTGTATAGAGGGATACCGCAGTGGAGTATTTAGAGTTAAAGTGGCAGAAATTTAAACATTTCTCTTGAACGGTTTGCTTTTTCAAAGAAATCGTTTATGGAGACTTAAGATATGAGGACAAGAGATGTCGCGACTTCGGTGCACGAAATCAGTTTCCTCTCGAATTTCCGTAAATTTTTAGAAAGAAAACTATTGTTTAATTCATCGAAATTCAAGAAAGTTTGCCTTAACCCCGTGCCTAACACGAATTCCTACCATTAAGCACTTACTACTCCCTGATTATAAAATTGTATGAAAAAATAGATTTGATAAAATAAGCTACTTGGTTTGCAATTCTTTTAGAACTACTCTGATTCTTTCGGATGTCTTATCAAAATATTACTTGAAGGCAATGCCGTGACAATACGCAATCCCGTTTTGGTTCTGCCGCAGACAGAAGCATATTTTATGGAGTGTCATGTGGGAAGCTCGGTCCATAATCTAAGTGTCGTGATTCTGATAGCAGAGGTGGCAACCAATTTGATGAGATATGACATTTATATGCTGAGAAAGGGTCGAAAGTACGGGTCTTATAACTTCTTGTGAAATTAATTGACTCCAAGGTTTGGAGACAATTTTTTCTAAATTAAACAGGAGTCCATGCATATCCTCGCACCTAACCAAAAGCTTGTTACATCACAATCACACGCGTCATGCTCCCGCCAAGACGGTGGCTTTAATTTGATGTCAATGCTGCAAGTCGCAAATAAAGTTCTTCACCAGGAATAAGGCATAGTTGATTTTCTTGGCCTCAGAACATGTTTAGCTTCGAAGAAGCGCGTACTCAATACTTTGTGCATGTATGTGCTTCACCAGGAATAAGGCATAGTTGATTTTCTTGGCCTCAGAACATGTTTAGCTTCGAAGAAGCGCGTACTCAATACTTTGTGCATGTATGTGCTGCTAGCGTGGAGAAATCAGAGGTTATGGTAATTTTTAGAACACTTATTGTGTGCACCCCATATGTCACTGCAGTAGCAGTGAAGCGGGTGAAGAAGCTCAAGTACATCGGGTATTTTTCATGAGTGACGGAAAGAGCAATGCTGAGGTCTCCAGTATGACTGACCAAATTAGGTCGAGTTCGAAACAGCTTGGGGAAACTGTCATCAAAAATGCCGGGACAAGTTTGCGGTCCTCTCTCAAAGAATGCCATGATCAAATAAATACGATCGCGGATACAAGCAGCAAGGAAGAGATTTCTTTGTCCTTTATCGAAGAAAATTGCCGTTAGAAAAAAATAGGCTTTCTTTCAAGATCTCCCGTGATTGCTACTCCATGATGCAGACGACCCCATAGTAGACCCAGAACGAGGTGGTTGAACCAAATATAAATAAAATAACTTGGATATAAGTCCTGATGAGCTAGAGCTGACGGCGGACGATGGAATAGGCAGGAGCTCTAGTGCATTCTTTATTAAGAACCAATCAGCAGAATCGAGACTGGTTGTCGTTCTAATTGCAAACGTCAGTTACAAATGAATAAAGAGTGGATGAGAGAATGAGCAATTTGCGCCACTGATGTCCAAAATGGTTCCATTTCACATATACATATTGTACTTTCCAAAATAATAAATCAGCACATGGGTTAAGATAAGGCAAGATTATTATAATGAGATAAGATACCATTTTTTATTTGCAAGGCTGTGCAATTCTTTCGACAAACCTTCTAGGGACCATCGTGATCGAAAACACTTTCTTCCATAAAGACAAATCATACTCTTCGTGTACAGTTGCATTTGCTATGGTAGGCTGATCTTATCTATGGCTTCGATGTCCTCGAAAAATACCCATGTCAGCTCAGAATTCTTTTCGGAAAAAGGATCAACGAATGTGTCTGAATAGCCTAGGGACAAATTTAAAGCCATCGGTGGAGAAATTGACTGAATCTAGTGATGGGAACTATCGAAAAAAAACTCTATATTCGATAATTATTAATTTATTCGAAAATCGTTCATGCATCCAATCGAATGAAAGAAAACATTCGAATGTTTTTACTTGTATGTCTGGTTGGACTGAGTGAAATTGATTTTGTAGCTGTTCTGGGCGAGAATTTGTATGTATTAAGCTTTGAGAGAGAATTTTGTGTATGCATACACACATTGCCAAAATATTTGCGTGACGAATTGTTCACGTATATGGTTTGGTTGGAGTTGATAGTTCGACTCAGTTTCAAATAGTTTTTTTCACTTTCGTTCACCTATTTGATTCAAAAATGTTCGAATGGTTTTTTCATTCGCTTAGACTTTGGACTATCGAGTCGGTTGGGAAACTGTTATTACTTTGAGTAAATGAGTTTGCATTAGTATGAGTTCTTTGGCGAACATTTTACTATTAAAGGAAATCTGGACGGAAACCTCACAAAAAAAAACGCATTGTACCCCCTACCTATGTTCTAACAACCCAGTAGGCGAATGAATGGATGAATGAATAAAACTAACTGATACTGTCGATAGTGCAACTCATTCGATAGTGTCCATCACTGTCATCATTATGCGCCAAAACAGTTGAATTCTGCTCTACTGAGTATAGATTTAAGCCCAAAAGCCCCATTTTCGAGACTTCCTAGAGAAACAGGGGCACAGATACACGATAACTTCATAGGCTACACACAACTCAGCTCTGCAAATAAATATGCTACCTAAGAGATTCACCCAGAACCTGCTTGATTCTATGCCAAGGAGACAACTAGGTGTTCTCAAATCCCGGGAAGGCTAAACTTGCTACTAGAAAAACATTGCTAATTTGTTATTATTTAAACAAAAGGCCAAAAAGTGAAACGTGGATTTTCTGCTATACGTAAATAATCATTGTTTTTAAATTACAATTCTGGAATGTAATCCGTTTTTCACTGAGTACGGTTGGCGCTTTTGGGTGTCGACTTTCATTGGAAATTTTTTCATTTTATATTATTTACTTTTATCACATTAATTCGCCAACAATTCCAAAGTTCTCGTCCGAATTTATTCACAGCGACGAATTGTCAAAAGTCGTGTTTGAGTTAATGAAAGCCTGCCTGAGTCTCTCTATTCCGACTCGACCGAGCGAACGCAGCGAATTTAACTGAATTTAACAGAAAAGAATAAATAAAAAGGGCTAACTAGGTTCGACACTCTTTAACCTTTTTTTTTTGAAGAATCCTATTTGAAAAGAGTCTAATGCGAAAAGTTACGACGAAAGGTATGCACAAAAACTTAAGCAGGTTAAGGAGCAAAAGAAAAAATCAAAAAGGTTGCCCTCGTAAGAGGGATACAAAAAACAATACGCCACAGAGTCGAAGAGAAAAAAAGCAAATATTCAACCGTGCCCATTCGCAACCCTTAACACACCAATAATTACAGAAATGTAACAAAGTCAATTGAAGGAACACAACAACTGAGGTGGGTTGGTCGTACTGGCGCGGCTCAGTAAAGCACTGAAGACAGAACGTTGGACGCGATAACGATATTTGAAAACTTTAACAACAGCATCACTGGTTATTCTTCAAGCATTTTGTCTGTTTGAAGGCAATACAAGAGTCGCTCACCCCATAACAAACAAACACGCCGGTGTGCTGCGGAATGAAAAGTTAAAAGGCCAACAGTAAAGCACAACCCAAACTGCACACCTGAGAATGAATGTCTGGCTGTAAGGTTGTTAATGGGATGAGCAGCCAGGGTGTGTTTTAGCGAGAGTTCATTTAGCGGCAGCGGTTCGTCTATATCGTGAAAAAGGATTTACGTGGAAGTATGAGGTGGGCGGTAAGTTGTCGGGTGATGGTGCGATTCGTTGATTCCTGCTAGAATGATTCGTGTAAGCACCAATGTTCTCAGACCTTCTCCACCTCCTATTTGTATCGGGCAACAGTTAGAAGGAATGTAAAAGAAAAAAAACGAAAAACACCTTAATTGAGTGTATAAGCAGGTTTCGCTGGAAGTGTTTCAGGCCGACGCCTCATTGTTGGCGTTACTTGTTTTTTTTTTGCTTTTGTGTTGAGTGATGCATTAGCTGATGTTTAGCTGAGCCTTTGTAAGAGAAAACATTTCACGCGGTTTTCAAATAAAACGCTCTGTGTGCGTGAGGTGTTCTTAGCTGTTTTAGTTCTTTTGTTTAGTTACCTGTTCTCTGGGAAAGTGCCTACGTTATTGTTTTCTTTCTTTTACATTTTGAACGAAGCTTAAGGTATTTGACTTGTGCGTAGTGCATACGTTTATGCATATGAAATTTAAAAATATTTACTGAAAATGGAAATTCATTCTAATTGAATACAAACATTTTGCGAGTTTGATTGAACGTACTGGATGTGTAATGTATAGGCTATAGGAAGGAATGGAAGGAAATGAAGAATTTTATTTTAAATAAAGTACACTTTTTCAGTGAACAGATCCCTGGTCTGCACGAAGAAAATAATTTTAACTCAAAGAAAATGTGTGTGTGTGTGTATCAACACGCAGTGCCCCGAAAGCGATATATAATAAAACTTTTAAAAACACAAGCTGACGCCAAATAATCACTTCGAGTTATCGAAGTACAACTGTAGTTAGATTAGTTGCTCTCGAATAAGGGCAATCAAAGTTGAGTAAGCGTAAGCCTAATGTGATATCACGCCTTTCGGATAACAAACCCTATACAAATCGATTTGTATCTCTCCGGTAAGGTTTACGCTAAGGTATAAGAGACGCGCTCTAGAGCTGAAGCCGAATCCAGGATGGGGGATGAACAGTGCGGCTTTCGTTCGGGCAAAAGCACAACCGACAAGCTTTTTCGCTCTAAGAATGGTACTAGAGATATTAAAACATCTTAAAAGATCTGTAATCAGAACAGGAGGGCTTGGTCTTTAGGCCAACTCTCATCTATGATCATGAAATCTTGGTAATAAAAAGAATAAGATCGCTAATACAATCTGCATGAGATTTCTTCGTGTTCTTATCGGTGTTACTCGCCGGGATGAGATGAGAAACACGGCAGTACGCGGGGAATTTAATGTCGTGAAGCTTCTTCACGGAAAGAAAAGAGCTATGCTTCGATGGTTTGGGCAGGTGGCACGAATGTTCCCATCATCCATCAGGAAGGCGTCCCCTTAGCAGACCCAAGACGCGATGGTTGAACCACTACAAGGGGTAAAATGCGGAAGGGACGATATATAACATGCTCCCAATAGTATGTATTTTTTTTTAATTTCCACTTTTAGTCTATAAAGATCACTTGCAATAGGAGCTGTCCTTTAGTTTGAACATTACCGTAGACTAAGAACCTGACCTAGTCCTAGTGTGGTGTCAAATGAAAATACCGAGTCGACCAATTGAAGAACGCTCTCCGTAAGATGAAAGAGTGTCAAAATTCCAACGTCTTACCACTGAGCGTTACTTGGTTTGTTTTACATATCGCGTGACTATGTTGAAACGCCATCTCGAATACAAGGTGTAGCAGAAATCTAGCAACAGAAAGTGAGTTAATATCGGTCTATAGTTGAGGCCAATGACAGATGACAGTAACAGTAGGTGAAGTCATTTCGAAATCCATACATTCAGAGATACCGCCATGGCATAAACCGCCCCAGACAGTCAAAATTTGTGGATACATTTACGCTTGGTGTTCGCTCCAATAACGGCAATTGTCCTTGTTGATATAGGGGCTAGCCCAAAACGGGGCACGTTTTTTTGGCAAAAATATGGATCGCTGGGCAATATTTTCAGCACCCAATTAGCGAATTGAGTTCGCTGTGTATATGGTGGCCGGTTCGACTCATTTGTCAGCAGAATTCAGTAAGGGTGGACATATGTTTCAATTCATCTACAAATGTTAAATTATCATTGTTTTCTGAAACCTACTCAAGTCAAGTGTGTATATTGACCTATAAATAGTGTAGTATTAATAGCTGTTATTTTTCAATGTTGACAGTAAGTTTTAACATCATTGGCGCAAATTCATAGTCATTAAATTTCCACATGAATAACGAAAAGATAAAGACGAAGGGTCTATGCTCACAGGGCAAAGTTACTGATCGCTCTCAACTTCGAGGAATGGCATCAACGATCCTTGTCGATGCGTAGATCAAGTTGACATACAGCCTCCTAGTGGCAAGCCAGTCCAGCTGTTGGGCATCGACATTGGTCCCAATGCGCCTCAGTCAAACGGCAATTAAGGAACTGTCCAAACGAGTTGGTCTTATGGTCAAAGAAGACAATTTAAAATATATACTCGACGGCTTAAATTTCGAGGAACGAATGACATCTAAGTGTAGATTCGACATAGAAACGCCTTGTCCAAAATCATGCTCTAAAAATCTCTTATCTTGCTAGTTCTGCTTTATGGAGCCGAAAGCTGGACGCTAAGCAATACCGCAAAGCTGATTCTTAGCACCTTAGTCGGATATTTGGCCCCGTCTGCGAGGAATGCGAAAGGAGGAGAAGACAACCGCGAACACAAGGATATGGATGTAGTTCGTTCACATGGACAACAACGTGCCAGCAATGAGGGTCGAGCCAATGGGCAATAAGGATCTTCGCGGATGTAAGACAGATTCGATGGAAAGCAGCCTACAAGAGTAGTAGAAAAGTTGTGTTTTTATTCAGAATCGGTATTTAAAGTCGACTCTAGGCACTACTAATGAGCTGACTGTGAATTTGCTCCATGTTTACTTTCTTAAGTTCTGCTAAGGAAAGTTTTGGATATAAATATGAGAATATTTCTATAAAAAGGATTGCGATTATCGTATCCTTGCTATCGCAACACAAGATCAACCTGCCTCAATTGTCGGCCTAAAGACCATCGTGACTCAATACTGTTTTTGCCTTATGGAAACAGAGTCCGTGGACGCAAATGAGACAAATATGTATGAAATACACGAAGAATGAGACGATCTTTTGGTAGGATGCTTCGATCCGAAACCCTCACTAAGTCTGATCAGAATGAGTAGGCTGAATCTCAAAAATCTGGAACAACCGGGCGCGGTGCCATTGGAATTTACGGCTGCGAATTAGGCTGGGCAATGACTTCTGCAGACCCGAGGAATAGGAAGAAACAATTGTACGACTTTTGCCGCACTTGCTCCTTCCGTAGAGGAACTCATCTAGGAGCCTATTCTTTTAACAATCTGGCCGAGCAAAGTAGCACAAGCGTTTGTCATTTTCACCGCTTTATTAAAGCAACTTACTCATTTGTAGCATATGATCATCTCGATTCACATAGTTACTCTCTGTCCTAAGTGTGACTGCCACATCAATCTAAACTATACTACATTAGACGAACTGAAAACGAGCAAACAGCAAATAATTACACACTATCTGGAGTTGTAAATATCAATTCAATCAGCAACAATTGAAGAATTAAATGATCATCGTGTAAAATTCCTCTATTTGCGCCGGATTCTCAAACAGCTTAGATTGCATTCTTTTTTGAACAAATGCACCTATCAATTTGGATGTGTACGACGAGAAACGTATCTAAAATGCTAATGGAGTTCTATAACGCTTGAAAAAAAAATGCCAATATTTGCGTTAAAAGGAAAGAAAATCCGCACAAATCCCACTTAAAAACGTTTCACATCAATCCAACAGAATGACTGCTCGTTCCCAGATCTAAGCCCGATAACACTTTGTTATTCGTCTATGTAAGTCAGAGAAACGGAAACGTTTACGTATTTAACCCGATTGCTACATATCTACTTCTACTCGCAGCGTATGTATCTAGAGCATGTCATTATAATCCTAATTTTTAAGTCGAGTCGAGTTTTTTTCCTTTTGCTCGTAAGTGGCCATTCCGCTGGCAGCGTACACCAGAAAGAGAGATAAGGCAAGAGAGAATACAGTATCGCTTACATTGTCAGTCCTTCCTTATTTTACTAACTGAATTGAAAGACGCCAAAGGAAGCGAGGTCCTTGAAAGTGAACATACGAAGCGGGCGGGTGGATTGGAGTAAAGAGAAAAATACAAGCGCAGGAGACTTTCCATTTTAAAAAGGATTGGTGTCTAGAGGCAGTACCAACCACCGCCGTGATAGGGATGTGAAAGGGGTGCACTATGAAAAATAGTTCAGATAATCGCAGTCAGTCAGGTCACATTTATCTCTACCCCCCACTGACTCATCCTAAATTTACCACTTACTATGTTTGTATGCATGGTGGGCGACATGTTTGTGTGCGTGTGGGCTGGGGTGTGCAAAGCATACCCTAGGTGGCCCAATTTAATTTATAAATGTCTTCTGACAGGATGAACGGTGGTGAGAGCTGCTACTGCTGCCGCTGCTGCCAGTGTGTAGAGGGAAAAGATTCCCTAGAATCCTTTTGTTTTTATTGATGCCTAGATAAGTAGGCTGAGGCTTAATTCTCAAATAAGGATATGCCATGCTTCACACGTATTCCAACCCACACTTACAACAAGTATCCTTAGTCTATACCTCGACTATAAGTTAAGAACTTTTTTTTGTTTTTTGCGTTCGTTTCGTTCTTTCGTGCTTCGGCTTTATGTCATTCATCCTTTCAGAGGGATTTCTTGTCTCTTTTGTTTTCTCTCATGGGCTCGGCTTTGTTTTTCTGCAGCATTTTTGCTTGTCCTAGATTGGAATGTGTGAAAACTCTCACATACAGGAAATAAAGGACCAAGCGAGAGTAGCACGAAAAAAAGCCAAACGGGTTCTGAATGAAAATAACGGTTAGCCCTTTGGTTTCTGTTCGTTTTCTTCCTTTTTCGGTATTCCACTCAGTAACCCTGAAAGGAGAGATAACATTTCGTTCACACAGCACTGAGAGGGGACACAGCGAGTGTTGTCTATCCATGTAAATTCACAGATATGAGCATACATACGTATGCAAGTAATGCCATGGGTACGCATGCATGTGTATATGCGCCAGCCAAAAAGCAAGAATAAAGCTTTAAATTATTTAAAATCAGCGAAGGGAACACGAAATGTTGAACAATCACGACAGGAAGCATGAGAATTTATTTTCTTTGGTTCACGAAAAGGACGATGACATTAAGAAAAAAGGGAAATCCCAGGAAATTGTTTTTGAATGTCCTTTCATTTTTGTCTTTTTTTTTTCTTGCTATTCACACACTTTATGTCCTCAAAGCATGGTATTAAACTTTTCAAACGGACATCCGTTTCAACACCCAATTGTCAGGAAAATTCGCCGGGTTGCGATATTCCTTTAGCGGTCTTCCCACAAATCGGTTGGCAACTACAGTCATATATAAATACGTAGGTATGTATGTATGGGATTACCTACACATCTCACGATTAAACAATAATCGTTAAGTCGTTTCTACGTACGTACATCACAGCGAGTGATAAACACGCATTTGAATGGACGACCTCTGAAAGATGGAACAGACAGAAAGGATGTCGATAAGAAGAGGCAGAACGAAGAAGAGAAGAGAAAACGGAAAGAAAGTTAATAATTGTTATTTACACAACATGCAATTTAACTTTGTCGTCATGTCGCTTTTGGCCATTATCCTTTTATCCCCAACTGTGAGTGTGCAGTACTATAAAAGAGTTTTGTACATGTACTCGGATACATTTGACGAGATTGTCTTTTATTAGAAAGAGGGGACCAGACAATTGTTTGATGCCAGTCGAGTGATATGGGAGATGTTCAAGTTGTCATGAGAAAAGCTGTTTGCGACTTGAGTTTAAAGTTTTGATTTTTTGTTTTGTCTAAATGTCGTTTATACGCGACGTCAAGATGTTCAGAGAGGTTAGATCATATTTACACACACATATTATGTACACGTCTGGTAGGTCTGGTAGCGGAAATAGTCGGGGAGACATGTGCCGATTGGAATACGTCCATATGCATATGTACAACTTGCGCGTGAGTCTAGTGTGAGCTTATGCACTAGTCGAGTCGATAAGAAAGACTACACACACATGTTGAACATACAGTTGTACCGATACTGCCACTAACGCACAATGAGCGTTTGCTCCGGAAGTTCTCAAAAGGCACACTAGTTTTATTAAGAATGCGTAAATCTGAGTTCAAAATTAAAGAAAATATTGGCATTTTACTTTTTTCTCGCTTAAAATGTGGTAGAAACTAAAGGATGTCATAACTAAAGGAGCATCATAACCCACGTATTGTCTGACCCAGATGGCGCGTGGCAGTGACTGTAAAAGGAGCATCATAACCCACGTATTGTCTGACCCAGATGGCGCGTGGCAGTGACTGTAACAAATATTCACTGGAGATACAAAACAAATCTGTCACGGCAATGGTTTCACTGAAAGATAAGATACCGGAATAACATAATGCAACCTAAAATAAAGAAAGTGTCTCCCGTTTCCTCACGTAGTCGTACTTGAAGCTTGCATGATTTGACTGAATAGATGCTTAAGTGTCACAAGTTGTCGACAATGTCCCGTGCCGCAATAAAAACAAGTAGTTCTTGTGAAAATGTCAAAACTATGTACTTTTTATTTGAGGACCTCCTTCAAGTTAGTCGTGGTACTGTCAAGAAATGGATTTCTATGATGTTATCATAATTTCATTTTGTGCATAAACAGTTAAAAAGTGAAAAATAAACTGAATTTTGGATTGCTGAAAGGATGATTTAATATATTTAATAAAGGTACTGTAAAAATCGTACTAAAACTGATACTGTCCAATAATAAAGACATCTATTTGAATAACTCGGTGCTGTGACCGTCCTCATGAATACTTCGATCGAGAATGTAAATCCAATTTACTTGAACACAAACTACAATTGGTTTAACATGCAAAAAACTCAAGGTAGCGACATGGGTGTTGGCTCAACAATAGGAGCCCCAAGGATGTACAACGTTTACAAGGATTACAATTTTGCCAATTATAATTTGTATTTAAAATTGCTCCTTCATCAATGAAGATCTTTAACATCGAGGTGTTCAGTACCGTGTGTCCTTGTCGCTCCTCTAGGGAGATCGAGAATGCCCCCAAACGCCAATCAACCACAACACCATGCTACCCTTGAATCCTTTATTTAGTCAAGCACGAACATTTACTCAGCAATGAACAGAGACGGTTTTCTCTCTTCTTACTACCCCTCCGCTGCGTATGGACACCACAGCAAAACATAACAATCGACTGCTACAATGTCGAAGTAGTGAAGTAGTTTGTCTACCTAGGAATAAACGTAAACTCCACGAGATCCGACTTAGAATCGCCTTGCGCAACCGATGATACTTCGGTTTGTCAAAACAACTGGGCTCGAAACTCCTGACTCGAAGGACCAAGGTCATGCTCTACAAAACTCTTTTTCTGCCAGTCCTGCTTTATGGAGCCGAAAGCTGGACTCTAAGTAATATTGCCGAGCTGATTCTTGGTGCCTTCGAAAGGAAAATTCTGCGTCGGATATATGGTCGACTGCGAGGAAGGCGAATAGAGGAGAAGACACAACCGCGAACTCTAAAAGCCGTAAAAGGATTTGGATTTAATCCGAAAGGTAAACATCCTTTGACTACACCGGCACGGACACATCGAGCGCATGGACAACAATGCTCCAGCAAAGATGGTCTTCGAATCCAAGCCACCTGGTTCAAGAAGGAGTGAAGGATCGAAGCACCGATATGAAGGCCAAGTCATAACAGACAGCTTGGCCTTGATGACTGGAAGCAGCGTGCTGAAGCGCCCCCCGATGGTAGCAATTGCTCAGACTCGAATCCTTTGTGGGCCTGATAAGTAAGGAAGTTAGAAATCAATACCTACGAGCGGAGCGGTACCAAGCTCACTGCGCAGATTTGCATATAATCCAGAATCACACAAGGAGACTTAATCGAGAAGCAGATGAAAATGTTGTAAAGGATTCCGGTCTGCACTGTATATTACCCAGAGACATCTAACTTACGCTACCCAAGTTCGTCTTACTTTTGCAGCTGAATCGAACGTAAGTGGGTGGGTGCAGGCGTTTATTGGAAAGACCCAAATAGTCACTTGTAATTTCTACTGACGCACTATTGCAACGTCTTTCAAGCCGAAATAGGCCTTGTCTTGGCTAAAGAAGAATAAATCAACCATACAACGTCAGATGTCATCGACTGTAAGACCTGCTGGTCGACTAGGTGCAATCGCATTTATTTCAAAGACTTCAAAATTTGTTTTCAGCACATTATTGCATTTGCGTATACACATACAGTAGAGCGTCGATTATCCGAACGTCATTTATCCGAACGGAGCATCAGAAGCAAATGCACATCAGTTATCAGAACTTCAATCAGCCGCAAGCTCAATTATTCGAACATATCCTTAAAACGAGAAAACAAATTTGAGGCTAAGCCTACATATTGATAGAAGGGTTAACCCATAAATACACTCCTACTCGTATGTGCCTACGATTCACGAGAATATATTTAATTTTATTGCGAACTTTGGTTCAGTTACAAAAGTCGATGTCGAATCGGAACAAAGATAGAAATGAGACAAAACGAATCTTTGCTTAAAATGATGGTGAAAAGTATAGGATCGACTACACACCTGACTTTTATGCAGTTCCCCTATGTATTCCATTATCGGAATATTTTGATCAAATTTGATTATCCGAACCACCCCCGTCTAAATTTGTACGAATAATCGACCCTCTACTGTGATACCAATTATAAATACAGTAAGTCCCCTGATGTAACATCAATTTGTAATTGTAAGCTTAAGCAATATATCTTCCCGGTTTTAAAAGCGAACCCTGCGTGACGTGATAAAACAAAAGGTTGCCTTATTTTTCTTACACCATGTTTTTCACCTTGAAAGTCCCACAATAACGCAGCGCAGCAAGTCTCTCAAACACACATTCCATTTTTTACACCATGCTTCTTGAGTACAATGTCATGGCAACTTTGACGTAAGGTACATATGAAAATATCCCTTTGATTTCATATGAGACCACCACCTTGTACAATATGAAATATTTCTTTTATCAAAAATATAAAAAAAAACAATTTTGAGGTAATTAAAGTGAGTAGAAATAGATTGATCTTTTTGAAGCTACAATCTTCTTTAATTACCCAAAGTAGAATACACGCGTTATATGCAAGTTTACCGTCCTTGCAAACACGACTTCATGAAGACCTCCCCAACGGCCATGTCCCTCATAATGAGTTTTTCATACAGTGTGAACTTTGTGTTTCTAATGAAATGTTTTTTCATTTTTATGTGTCCTTCAAACTAACTACGAAAATAGTTACAAACTAAAAATGTTAAAATATTAATTTTGATTTTAATTTCAAAAATGTGATTGGGCTCGACTTCGTTGTATGTGCTGCGTGCAGTCGGTAACATTCTTCATTAGATTGTGCGCTCTTTGGGCATCTCAAATTGTGGTCTCGAGTTCGTCCAAATATAAGCTTAGCGTAGGTCTACAGAAAAAATATGTAAGAGTCGCATGGTGACGGCAGTTTTGTAACCACCGGTCGAATATATCGATTTTGTCGAGTTTTGGTCGCAGAAAAGCGGTTGTCATCGCTCATGTTACAAACAATTATATCGCTGTCTCTGTTCATGTTCAATGATTGAGAAAAACCATCGGTGATGTCATGCACTCTCAGGCGATGTCAAATTCAGATGATCGACACTGAGTGGCCCTTTGTTGGTCTTCTTCGATACTGACCGCTAGGGAGCTTGGGAATTTTTTGCTCATTTGCTTGTAAATGGAACTCTAATTAAATGTAAGGAGGGTGTGCGAGTTAATTTCATTACTACCCTTTCAACCTTAAAGCCAGGTCGTTCTGAGAAAATGTAACCTATGGAACTCTTAATACTATTTCTGTGAACTCTTTGTGCATTATGTCCCTGCATTGTTTTAAATTTCATTATTCTCCGAAATGAGTTATTCTGTTATTGACGTTTCAGCCAAAAAATATTTCAAATTTCTGTTGCAAAATGATGGAAAATTTTGAAAGCATCTGTATTAATTTCGAATCATTTTCTCGTGTCAGTTCGGAGAATTTGTTGATTGCGGTGAGTACAAACCACTTTTTTGTTATTTGAATTATGTGGTGACCATGGCATGGTGTACATGTGCGAAGACTCTTACGCACTTGAATGTAAATATAACATGCGAGTTAGAAGCTCGGCCTTGACCCTTTCGAGTCACTGCTAATGCTCAAAGACTAACAACTGCCTATCTAGATAAAGCTTCTCAAGTTTGTTAATTCGGAATCAGGTTATTGCAAATGGAAACTAGGCTTTGGTCTTCTGCACCACAAACCATAGTATGGCATGTTATAAACTATTTTTTTTCCAAAAATTATAGAATGGAAGCTTAATACATTGTCAATTGTAGCGGAGTCTGTGATGAACGTCAGAGTTTGAGTTGCACTGTTGTAAATAGAGCGAAGTTTGATTAACTAGACAAGAAGTATTCTAAAAGGTTTCAATTTGAAATCATTGTTTACGATAGCTGCTCTTCAAAGCAGCTGGTGATGACTTGGTGAGGTGCATACACCAACTCATCTATACAATTTGGTCGGATGAAAGTATGCCCGATGGATGGAATCTCAGCATCGGTTGCCCGATCCTAAAGAAAGGAGACCCTCTAAACTGTGCCAATTATAGAGGGATAAGTCTCGTAAATATATCCTATAAGATCTTTTCTGACGTTCTGTGTAAACGCCTGAAACCCTACATTAACAAGAGTTGATTGGTCAATATCAGTGCGGGTTAAGGCCAGCGAAATCCAATATTCACTTTACGGCAGATCTTGGAAAAGATCCAGGAGTTTCAAGTTGATACCCACAACCTATTGATAGACTTTAAGCCCGCGTGTGACAGTATTTATAGAGACGAGTTATACAGCGCTTTGTCTAGTTTTGACAGCCCTGCAAAACTCGTCCGTGTTTGCAGATGCTCTGTCAAGACCTTTGATGTCAGAAAAGGATTTAGACAAGGCGACGCACTGTCATGCGACTTTTTTAAGATCTAGCGGAATTCAAATGTCAACACCAGAGACAGATTTTCAACAAATCTGTGCAACTGCTCGCATATGCCGATGACATTGACATCATCGGAAGACCAGAACCCCCTGACAGTGGGGCATTTGTGACCATCGAGAAGGAAGCGGCCAAGATGGGGCTTGCGGTTAATGAGGGTAAAACGAAGTATATGCTGTCTTCAAACACCGACGTCTTGGACAAAACGTCACTAAAGACAATACAAGCAGCAACAGTACTGCGGAGATAAAACATTGGTCAACCGCTGCATTTTCGCACTCGGAAGGCCACTGAGGAATAAAGCCATCTCTCGAAGAACCAAGATATCTCTAAATATGACCTGGATAGTCCCAATCCTGCGGTATGGCGCAGAAGCATGGATACTAACTAAAGCGACGAGGATATTCTTGGTCGCTTCGTGATAAAAGTCCTTCGAATTATCTTCGGTCCTGTATATACGGATGGTGTTTGGAGAAGGAGACTGAACGACGAGCTTTAAGGGCTGTACAGCGTCATTGACCTGGAAAAACGAGTTCGAATCTCTCGTCTCAGGTGGCTAGGTCACGTGAGCGAATGGGAACCAATGCTTCGGCCCGGAAAATCTTCGACTCCAACCGCGAGGGACAACGTGTTATAGGGAGGGAGTAAAGGAAGGGGACCTGCATAAGTTGAACGTGCGTGGTTGGAACCAATAGATGGAGAGGCATGTTGACTGAGCCCCAGTTACACCCGGACTGTAGCGCCAGCCAAAGAAAGGAAGCAAGTTTACGATAGAATAAAAAAGGTACACCACAGCCTATACATTTTATGGGCATACACGACCTACTGCACATGTCCGTAATGTTTTGACAACGATTAAAATTATTGGTCTAAGTTCCAGTGTTTTGATGGCCACTAATCTGACCTAAGAACAAATATCTACAACAGATGAAATAAGTCCTTGGACCATGCCATTTTCAATTTAATAACATACCTTAATCAGAACTCTTTGCAAGATAACTTAGCATACATCTTGTGTGGGTGCCCGCACACTGTGACATATCTTGCATTGATAGACCGATGAACACTTAAGCAGCAGGAGATCCGCCTTCGATGCCGATCGCTACAAACTACAATCGTCAAGATACACAGATAGACTATCGCAAGTGGCTAGAACGCACCACTCGCAAACATGGCCATCAGTAAATGTTAAACGATCACTTGGTCCGCTTGGACTAAGCTGGCGTGAATAGTGACAGTTTTAGGCAGCTTTATCATAAGCGCCAACTGTTAACAAACTTACAAGTATTCACTTTGCGTGGTATTACAATGGGCCTTTTGTTCCTGTATGTTCCTGCATGAAAGTACGGAAGAATTTCGCTAATAAAGTACTCAGCCCCTGAGCACCGTGGGAGGTGGTAGGTTTGTTTTTACAAGACTTAACAAAAAAAATTAAATCGTGAAATCTGTCTTCAATATGAAAAATACCACCGTTAGGCAACGTTTTGTGCAGTAATAAAATGCTTATTCATCGTATTAAAACCACATGTCGTTCATGCATGCTCTGATGCAAAAAATTGGAAAACACCATCGCCATTGTCAGCAAGAGACCATTCTTTGCATCTCTGTTGAAAAATGTCTAGATGATCAAGGAATAAACTCATTTATTTGTGCAATACGTTTTAACATTGAGAACGATATGTTCGTTTGTTAGTGCTCCGTCTTTTAATGAACATTCAGGTTATGTTGTATCACAGTTTTTTCGGTGGTGCCTCCCACCGCTCGAATGGCACACACTTTAAATACAAGAATATCCGCCAGAATGCATTCGCTCCATTCGAAATCCACTTTACAGTTTCATCACAAACTAAAATGGAAGTTCATATCGCTTAGTTGACAGACCGGTAATCACCGCTCGTGTTCATTTTTGCACTTAAGCATAATTGCAAAAATCGCTTTGGACTTAAAAGGAAGCCTCCGACAAGCAGGGTCACATTACTTAAATTAAGCCTCTCCATTCGAGAGGCCAAGATGAAGAATCTGCAATTTGATCACCATACTTAGACTTGCGTTGCATATTCCATGTGCTGATTTTAAAAAGGGCATTTACAAGGAATCACGAAGGAAAAAGTGTGCATTAACTTCGAAAGACTGTTGGCGGAAAAATGTACATTCAAGGATACCTTTCCAGCAAACCAATCCATGTGTATATAAATACTTACGCCGTCACGTATAAACACATATGTGTAATTTTTTTGTCTCGAATGTGTTGTTAAGGTTTACAATCTGGCCCCGTCGAAGTATCGCTGCACGATTGTTATCGCTTTTGAAAGTAACACGTTGAAGCACACACAATGCACCCACTACTTGCTGTCACTTTTGCCCCAAATCATCAACACACTCACACGTACTTACAGAATTATTTTCCACTGGGATATAACTAAAAGTCGGTGGGCAACACACCATGTAAGGTGTCAAGGACTTCTTTATCTCGGTTACGTCGTTGTCGTCCTCGATGTCGTAAAACAAAACAGCAGAACCAGCAGCAAAATGATAAAAAAAAGGAAACTACACGACGAGAAAGCCAGAGCCAGACCCAGAAGCAGCGGCAATGATGATCAGGATAAGGATTCGCATTCAACAAGATGGTGTAGGTGGAATTATTATGTTCCACCTTACCCCCAGCCAGCTCCTGTGTTAGAAGGATACGTTTATTAGAACTGCATGTATGCATGTGCCGAGCATGTGTTCTGTCGGGTCTGTGCAAATTTAAACTTTTGTTCGTATTTCCAAGGACTCGAATTTTGTTGTATTAGATGATTATGGTGCATCTACCGGTTTAGCGGAATGTATAAAAACGTCCATTATCTAGGCGGTAAAAACGGATTCATTTCAAATATGCGTGTTAGATTCTGAATGCATATCTCGATATCTGTTAGAGCTCGAGGAAAATAAATGGAAATGAGATTGCTTCTTCAGAGGAAATGAAGAAATTCACCCCTTTTCCTTTCTTGGAAATAAAACATATACAAAATTTATAGTGTATGTATCAAGGTTATGGGTTGATTGGAAAGGACAAAAAACAATTTCCGTATTGAGTTGTTCGGAGCATGAGTTTTAAGTTTTTTTTTTTACGAAAGATATTCGATGACTGGGAAATGACGTAACTTATTAAATGACTAAGAAAGGATTTATGACAAGATGTGCCAGAGAAACATGTATCATGACTGTAGAAAAACTCAGAGTTTCATGACATAAGCATTTATTTATAGTGGACTATCAGTGTTTTTATTTTCTTGGACACTTTATTTTTTATCACTCTTTGAAATAAGGGGGTTTATTTATGTTTTCTACTATTATGCTTAAAGAAAACACGTAAAGAAATAATTAAAATTTAAGAAAATGTAAGTGATTTATTATATTAACAGATTTTTAAAAATTCACGTCCCAATACGCGAGTTAAGCACCAAAACACCTTATCGAATTATTTCTAGTAATATTGCAATAGCTCAGTTAAGCATTTTAGTTTCCAAGTTATGTGTCTGTCTGGATATTATGGCACTCCATTGTGAAGCGGGCGAATTCACTAGGAAGTATACTAACTCCGTTCTCTTTTCGGATGGAAATGTACCATTCACGCTACTTTAAAGCGTCTACTGAAGCATGAAACGCTTACTTACGTCATAGATGACAGCCACGGGTATAAATACTATCAATCCAAAACGCTTAATCAGAATGACTAGAAATATTATGTCATTTCGTCATTATCGGCGTCAGCCACATGCTTCCGGTTTAGGCTATCCCTTCAAAAATGTCTGAGAGGATGGTACACTCACTCCCATAAATGTAAAGTTTAAATTATATTATTGTTCCAGCAATACACCTGACCAAATACACACATGATATAATCCAACAACCTCTCTTCGATTTGAAGAATTGACGGATACACGTCGTAGAGCTCTGAAATTTGCAACAAAAACCATTCTAAAATGTTGATGCTTAATGTGATTTGATTCAGATTTTTAAGTCGGTCCGACATACGGTTCGAAAGTTACGAGCACTTTTTAAACGGGAATAAAATTCTCAAAATAAGGGTGGTTGCATGAATCCGGTATGAAACCATTTCAAGTTGCGTAGCCGTGGATATCAACCATCCCCCAGTGTGTTGTAACTTCCATATATACACACCATTTTTAATATTTTTCTTTGGTGCAACCATTCATTTTATTTTCCTTTTCAATCGAACATATACGAACAACTGCCCACCAAACAAAAAGGAAACAATAAACATTTTCGCACTATTCTTATTTTGTTATACCCAAACTATCTATGCATGTATATATATGGCACACGGCTACACACAAATCATTCAATTTTGCTGAAATTGTGAATATTGAACTTCTGAACTTCAGAGCTAGACTAATTACATAATGTGTTACAAGATATTTTCATGAAGTTTGACTTCAATTTGCACAAGAAGTGAATATCGCGTGCAGGTACATAGATAGGATTTCCAAGAACTTTTTTTTATGAATCGCTTGATATCCCTCCACGTTGTGTGTAAATGGTTGAGAAAAAACCGTAATTTCCGTCCGTTTTGCTGCAGAGCACATTAATAATTCAAACTTCATACATGTTGACACACAGTCAACAAATTGTACTCATTGTGAGTAGGGATGTGAATGAGAGATTGGGATAGGCATCAATGACAAAAGAAAATTCAAATTCTTCTCAAAGTTCTGGTTCGAGCAGTCTTATTATTGTTTTATATTAAGTGCGAAGTAACCGTTTATTCAAAATCGTCTTTAGTGCATCTACAACGGAACACTATTCCCTACATTTTTCGTAATAATCACATTATAGCAAAAAAATATATTTTCACTATAGGTTAAGTACCGGTTGAAAAAACAAACCCGGGCAAAGCCGGGTACGAAATGTAGTAGTACATAAAGAGTAAGGAGAATAGAAAGAGTAGAATTCTATAAAGCCAGATTGACATTTCCCTGTTATTTTGATGTGAGTTTGGTTTATTTAAACAAAAAAACATGGTCATGGTCCGATGGTCAAATATTACTGCAATTGCACAAGCAGATACGAACAGAAAAATGTCTGTATACAATCAAGCTCATACAATGAAGCCACTTTGAAGGCTGTAGATAAATTGATTAAAATATTACTTTTGTAAGGATTAAAAAGCAAATGTACCGTGTTTTTTACTGAACTTGATTGAAACTTAAGTATTGATGATTTTTTTTATTAATTTTGCTATCTTTAAATAATCCATAATTTCATATTTTTACTAAGCAGCCCTTGAATTGCTTTTAACATTGAGTTGGAAAACCCGTATTTTTAATAAAATCTCACAGTTGCGCCGCTTAGACGGTAGTAGATTCCTGGTAATTGGGGAGGAGTTTTTTGTACTTACTCCTCCTTTTTAATCTGCAGCCGTATGTCTTGGCAAATGTTCAAAAGTTTTATTTTCATTGTATTGCTTTTTTCACTATTTTACTAACAAATGTGTTCAAGACATTTGTGATTAATAATTTAAGTCACTTTTCAGGATGCACACTGCAGAAGCAGTTTTGAGGATATTTTTATCATGGATATATTATTATCACGATCTTAATCTTTGAATGCTGGAATGATGCTACGAAGCCTTCTTTTCCCGTTCTCTTGCTTGTCATAACTTATTGCTTATACATATAGTTATTGTGATATATATTATTGTGAATACATATAGAGTCGGTGTCACTAATATTCGGTTTTCACTCAAAAACATTGCAGTTACAGGTTGAAACCAATTGGGTTCTAACCCATTATTTTCCACCTTCGTTAATTTAAATTTCTTGAAATTTATTTCAAGAATAATTCAATTTGCACGAGCAACTATAAAAAAGGTCAAAATATTTGGCCGTGTCGCCATAGGAACGGCGCAAAGAACGGATAATTATTAGAAAATTAAAAAAAAAGTCAGCTGTTGTTTGAATGTGAAAAAACCGAATATTAATGAGCAGACTGTAAATGTTATTTGAACGTTAATAAGCTTCCAGTTTTTATAAATTGTACTCGGATATAAAGCGTAATAGGCAACATCAAGATAAAACTAGGACGTTAAAAACTGAAAGATTAAGACTAGATATTATAGAACTTCAACATATATAAATACTGACAAAAAAATATGCAAGATAATTCTTAAGCCAACTGAGACAACTAAGACAAAGTGACAGTATTCTCAGGATTGAGCTCTGCATTCATACTATTTGTCGTCCATCCGATCCAGAGATCTTAAATTTTGAATTATCTTTCCCAAAAATCAAAGCCCTTGGATTGATGCTGTTTAGCAAAGCTAAAGGGTGTAACTCTCTTAAAAGGACACCCATGCATCAGGGTTTCCGTACATCAGTTTTTGGGATTCTTCTTCATTTCACGCACATAACGCGAGTTGAAAATTTCGCGTGCAGTGCTTCTGAGCTTTTTTATAACCGCTATTGTTTTTCAAGCCGTTAAATTATCGATTGGACAATCGATATTGATCTGCCAATATCGTCCGCTATTTCTTTCAATGACTTACCAACGTTATGGCACTTAGCAGTTAGTCTACGAAACTCCAAGTAATTTTTAATTTTTTTTAATTTGATTCAAATGGCAACCGAAATGTGCACAAACGAATTTGACATGTGTTTTACCAGTTATTTGTCCTTTATTTTGTGAATAAAAGGACTCTGCACGAATTTGTATTTGATCTGATTTCATTGGATTTTAGAGGAACCTTAATGGTGGTTAAACTTTGTTTATCTGATTATGAATAAACTGATAACTGATTAGTGACAAGGCGATATCCACACAACACTTGGACCCATAAACAGGCATGGTAAAATAAAAAAATTGAAAATAAAATGTGTTTTTACATAAATTCAAAGGCATGTGATTATAGTAGTTCTCACAGTAATCGATCATCATATATTCCGGCCTCTTTAACAAATTGATTCGCATAAATGTAAAATATATGACTCTAGCTATAAACTAGTGTAATTACTTACATTGCAATAAAATGAAGAACAATAGTATCCAGAGGCGTCGATCAAATGTCGGTCTCATGACGTCATAACTTCCAAATTGTTGAATGCGATTTAATCCGTTCGCCAAATATGTGCACTTAACCCTCGCCAACTTTTTAAATGGAATAATTCACAAGGAGATACAAAATGCTAACCAACTTTCACTTCACTTTAAACACAAGCCTTCTTAAGCATTTATATCTATTCCACGCACAACAGAAGCTTCGTAATCGTAATGTCACAATCCGTCTGAAAAGATAAAAAAAGATAATGATAAATGATATAAATGCAGATGTGTATACCTACAAAAATTTAGGTCGAATTTTAAATAAATATATAAATTCGTATTTATATATTTAAAGGTTTTACTGACTACGAGGAATAAACAGATTTGGGTAACTTTCATTCCAATATTTATGAACACTTTTACTCAACATTCGCAATGGCAGAATTCGATTTTCATTGATCAGCCCCCATGGGGGATATAACTGCTCACAAAAGGCTTGAAGGACAAAGAGAAAGAACGACTGCGGACCACGAGGCGCCACTGGAGAAAAGAATTGTAATGTGACCCCGGGTTGGCGACATGTCGATGGGAGGCGAACAACAATACATAAGCATACACATCTGTGTGTATACAGATACCGCACAAAACGAGTGCCTACTTATCCAGGACTTAAAAGGGAATTTTAGTTCTATCCCGATGTAAACAATGTATGCCTTGCCTTGTGGAGGATAATGTGAGTAGAACGAAAAAAAAAGAAGAAAAACGCTTGTGTAACCAAGGACATCTACTCTGCTAGTGTGCCCGTGAATTATTGTTAGCGAGAAAGGAATTTCATCTTAAATTGTAACTCAGAAGTTTGCAATGCAAAGCGTTGGCAGGATTTTTCGTTTTCATGGTTTCAGTTTCCTCGCAAATGGGTAGATTCTTTAAATAACTTGAAAATACAATGACAATTGGACGCTCGGTATGCTAATATAAATTGTCCATCCTTAAACAGAAGAGGAATAAATAAACCATACGAATGTGGGACACGATGGATGTAAGGACACGTATTGACATCACACGCAGTGATGGGTGAAATCAAAAGATGTCTGGTTGGTAACGATTGATTCTGTCAATTTGCATAAGTTAATGCAGAAATTATGCAATTCATTCGTTTCTGTCAGAAATGATATGTCAAGCTGGCATGCGTGTGCAAATGCCCGCTTCTGACCCAAATGCATGCATGCATGCATCGAAATCAACTGGGGCAATTCTGTTTGACTTTCAATCAAGCTGAAATAAGAATCTTCAATTGTAATTGCAATGCAAACACAACATGAGCTTTAACAGGTTAATCAAGAAGTGACATAAAATACGGGCCAACTACATTGAGTTTCCTTTTCGTTATGAAATTGTACGTTCATGTATCAGTATCAAGACTCCTTAAAAGAATAATACGAATAGTTATATATGAGTATGTTTATATGACTGTAGCTTTTCAACGCATGTTCGAATGGAATTAAATATGTTACGCCATCTCTTAGCAAACCACACGAATTAAGTTATAACAATAATAAAAAAGTTTGGTTGTCAATTAGTACAGGAACGCATTAATCCCGTTCATAATCTTTCTTTAATTGGCCCATGTACATCTATGAAAGCACTAATAATGGGCAATCATCCAGCAACACCTCCTTCTTCAATTCTTGTCCAAATAGGCCGTCTAAGGCAATTTCAGTTTGCCACTTGACTGATCTGAGTAAAGAAACATCATCACTGTGAAAAATTATTCACCTTCTTCCGTACATTGATCCTAACATCCGAAGTAAAATGAAAGTGCTGGTACAACACGAAATATAAAGTCTGTTTGATAAGATCGAACGTATAATAATAATAAAAACTGTACTGGTTTATTTTTATCTATAATTGCTTGGAGTCTTCGAGGCATGCTTTCTACTAATCTTATAGCATAATCTCGAGGCAAAGACCTCCATAAAACTCGTATTTTTCGTGATGCCCAATCTAAAACATCGACGTCATTTTCTTGTTTCCACGAACTGCACAATCGACTGCGATGTTTCGGTTCATTATCTTCTTACATTAACCAATTCTCATTTCTTCTTCTATACCACTTTTGGGCAGATGGTAATAAAGCCTTCTTACACACTTTGACCGTATTGGGTGAGTTTAAGTTATTTGTGAACATAAACGAATTGCCAAATCTTTGTTTTGAGAAGCATCCCCAAAAGTGCATCCTTGACGTCCGCTGGATTAATTTTTTCGATTATGTACACCAGGCGTGAGTGATTGAAGACCATGCCCACTAAGAAACTTCATCCGAACAAATAACGTTGTTCCAAATTCTCATTGACCCAACCGAGTCGCTTGTAAATAAAATAAAATAAATTTTAAAATATTTCCGTCTCTAAAAAAAGTTAACATTCTTTAAATTTGTTTATCTGCTAATGCAAATGCCACTTCCAAACCGGTTTTCATAAACGAGTATGCCGTGTTTGAAAAGTTCATCAAACTTCGCCGTTCGGAGTCGACGTAAAACTAGAAGTTGTTTCATTTGAAAATAGACGAATCTTACACTGTCGCAGTCGCCGATACTTGCAACATTGGCCTAGGCGAACCTGTGGTCAGTGCAATTCTTGAGATACCGAGTATATACAGTCGAACTTCGATAACTCGAACCACTTACTACCTACTCATCATGCCAGTGATCCGTGGAGGGTCTGAGCATATGCAACTGCTGGTTTCCATCGCTGATGATCGTGGGTAGGTTGCTTCCAGTCACCAAGAGCACGCTGCCTTACATCCGCGATGTCTTGGTCTCTATACCGTTAGTTAGGCCTTCCTCCCGTCTCGAACCAGCAAGTCAGGTTTGAAATCCAAGCGCTCCATCTGGCCGTGCCAGTGTCAACGATGAATTTGTGCTTTCTGGACTTAAACCAAATCCCGGTATGGCTTTTAAATTTTGCAGCTGTGTCTTCTCCATTCCTCCACTTCCTGGCAGAAAGGGCCAAATATCCGACGCAGATTTTTTCACTCGAAGGCTGCAGTCTTGCTTCCTGCTTTCAACTCCATAAAGCAGAACTGGCAGAACTGTCCCAAGGTAGACAAACTCTTTCACTACCTCAAAATTGTAGCTGCTGATTGTGATGTTTTGGCCAGGATGGCGTGCGGCGCATAGTTTCCTAATCGAACTCAAAACCAAGACTTGGAGTTATCGAATTTCGACTTATAGAAATGTGACTTTATATTATAGCTGACAGTGAACTTGAACGGCCGCTTTGAGCACGCACGGCAATCATGCAAATGTTACTCGTATGGAGTAACATTGATCTTGGGACTCCCTTTTGTGGTGCCATGATACTCAAACTTCCTTTTGTGGTCCCGTGATACTTCTACACGTTGGAATGGCCCTGGGCTGATTCCAGCACAATATTTCACCTTCCCCGAATTTCACACGTGTGTCATATCTTTCATCGAGAACAGATGTACTGCCGCGCCTCACTTCCTTTGAAGCACACGTAAAAATAGCTGGCAACGACTTTAACACGAGTATCCAACATGTTGTACATCGTGGTCGTACTCTACGCACTAGAACTTGTTCGCCAACTTCAAAGAACTTAATTACAGAAGGGTTATTGTAGGCATTTTATGCTGTTACTTTGTGCTGATATTTGATGTAATTTCAATGCGCATTATAAAAGCGATTGCTTCTATTAAATGTTCCGTCACTGTACGACGTCGTGGTCATACTCCAAGTATTTAGCCAAGAGTAGAACAAAACCATACAATTGATGCATTTCATAAAATCTCGGCAATATATTCATTCGCACCAGTTTAAGCAGGATCCTATGTTGAGTTGCGGTACGGCGCCTATTTGCCATAATCTTTTTGCGTTAATTCTTATTTCTAATACAGTCTTTCGAATTTTTTTTTTCATTTCAGACAACCTTTCATTTCCGTTCATTTCAAATTCGGGAAACTTCAGATGTACCTTTCCCATAACCAACGCCGAATTGTCAGGACATCTTAATTAATCCCCAGGCAATTAGCGCATCGGAACTCACATTGTTACTTTTGTCGAATCCTTATTGTTCAGCGTTCAATTTGTCTACTCTGAGCTAATGACGGCGTACATCACGTTTCTACAGGCATGAATGATTTGTAAAGCTGTCCTGTCAGACAACAATCTCCACTGATAGAGCGTATGAACATACATGTGTACACGCCTCGTTAGTATCCTACATTTATCTGTAGTATGTTTATGTAACTGTCTCGCTTCTGTACCATCGGTGTAATCCATCTCGATTACACTGTTTGGCAAATTGATCGCGTGATAGGAAGCAAGTTGACCAGAACTTGTCATACTTTCCATTGCAACTTTCCACACTAGTAGCCGTACTTCTGTAAATTCCATGGATGCCGAAGGGATTAGGCAACGTTATCCGTACGGTAAACAAGAATGTAAACAAAAACACATTCCGCCTACGCCCGCCACACCTGGTTCGTAGAGTGAGAGATGCCTGTCATCCTCTCATAAGGATTGCGAGGCAACATTGTCTCCATTGAATTCGGATATGCGTGCTCGACCATCAGGTACATTATCCTGAATTGGCAAAAACAACAGGAAAGCCGAACAGCCAGCCAGCCAGTCAGTCAGTCATTCAGTCAACCAAACGTCCTGGTAAATCCGGTTTATCGCCAAAGAGCTGAAGGACATAAGAATGGAGACAAGCGATACAATGAAGTCGGTGATTATTTTCGGAACTCGGTATGGTGGTGTGCTCTGTCGCCGCTGCCGCCGCCACTGTTGAATCCGTCTGCGGAATATGCGAATGTTTCATTGAAGGTGAATGTTAGCCCAATATGAATGAATGAACAGCAAAGGATACCATACCGATGGGCCTCGAAGTGTGCATAATATTTGTGTGTAACGCACGGGTACACAACCCAACGATAATGTGAAAATTAATTAATTTTAATCCAAACACATTGAAGCGTCGTCGGCGCCCGACCGTGAATGGGTGGACGACTAGATGGCTTATTCCAGATATATTCGCAAGCTGATCTAGCTTTTGTATTAGAATAGATGTGTGGTTCTGTTACGCACTGTATCTATATACAGTGTGTAGGCATCAATTCGGTGAAGTGAGCAAGCACATTAGGGGTAAGGTGAATGTTTGATTTGTTTTTCCTTCGACAGGAGACCCATGAAGGAGAGAGGTGTTCGAATTCGAACAGTAGCTTTTTCCTACATCCGTATGGCATCTTGTTTGCGCATGGATTGAATAGGGACTTATCACTGACATGGACAAGGGATTTGTCAATCATGTGTAATGTTTGTCATGTGCTCCTCTGATTTTGCTCCAGAAGTCACGTGTTGCTTTGTCAAGGCAAATTTGATTAAATTTGGATTTACTTCACCCGTGAGTTGTTTGTCTCCCAATTGGTCTTATGACTGACTGAACGATTCTTATGTAACTAGATTTTTCTTTGGCCTTTTGTGAAGATGAATTCGGTTTTCTTCTAATTGCTCTTCAGAGATATGAGATCAATAACTACGACAGGTTGTTATGGATATGGTATAAGGACGGCACGTGGCATACATAGGATTTTCTCAAAGCCATTCCAAAAATACCCATGGAATGAAATATAAAACGTACACGTCGTCACCAGGGCTTTAGATGACCAGTCTCCACTCAGGTAGATACAATATAATACTGTATTCTGTGTCTGGACTATATTTGCTTATCTGTTGCACAAATACCCCTTCATCAAATTTGTTGAATAAGTTTATACAGAAGTAAATGTAGAATTTACTTTTGTATTAGTATAATCTACAGCTACAATTTCAAGGTGACGAAGAGTTTGAGAGAGGCTGCGCAAAGCTAGCTCCACAAACTGTAGTAACCTTACGCAGCCATTGCCGTCGAATATGCATTTGATATAATACGTGATCATTGCGTATGTCTAATAATAATAATAATATGGGTGGCGCTACAGGCCGTATAGAGCCAGCGCCTAGCTTCTCAGCAACCAATCGTGTTGTGCGTCCTATTATTCTCTCACGAGTGGAAGAAACCTACAGTTTTATGCCGACTCCGAACGGCCAAGTTAGAGAAGCTTTTTCTAGACAGGAAAGTACTCTTTGAGCATTGTCATTGACTCGAAAGAGGTGGGGCCGTGAAAATTATTTATGTCGCTCAGAGCTGAAATCGAACCTACGACGTCGAGGTTGCGGTCGACGCACATACCCACAACGCCACGGGCCACCAGCGTATGTCTATTTGTTGATAAATACAGTAGAGGCTCGGAAAAGCAGATCGAAGAGTCAACATTTCTAGATCTCTAGAAAATGGCGCACCATTTCATCAATGCATTCGCGGTTTCAATTGTTTCGGCATAAGAAAATTTCGTTGTTTCGATATATGAATGGTGGCTGACCTGCTTTCAGCTTTGTGACGCAATATTCGATTGCCAAACCACAGCCGCAATCACAATTGTCAAGTTTCTCCAACATTTCCATATTTTTGTTCTATATTTAATCAAACTTGTTCTCGTTTACCATTATTTTACCAAAATGTCTTTAATTATATTATAGTTGAAAAAATCAAATAGTTAATGGATAATTCACTTAAGAAAAGTCAGTAATAATCTAAGTAACTGAGATGCAGTTTACATGGAAACTTCCATTTCTTCGTTGCTATGTTCATCCTTTATTTTAATTTGATATACATATATACAAATACAGAATGCAAGTAACAAAAATGACAAGATCCATCCATAGTTGTCTAAAGTCTGAAGTCTAAAATAAAGTACAGTATAGTAGCACAAATTTGGTCCTTTTTTGCACAGTAAATTATTATGGAAGTCACCTTTTCTGAACTTTTCTGTATTTCAAAGATTGAAAGTATCCACTTTCGACACTGGCGCCATTGGGTAATTGTTAAATATAAAGGGTCTCCCAATAGGGCCTGCCGAATTTTGACAGGTAATAGCCGCCCTATTGTAGTGATATGGAGGTGCATCTATCAAATTGGCTGTCATTCACTCGGCCTTTTTTGCACTATGGCCAGATATAGCGTTGAACAACACTCGCAATGATAAGGGTATCAAGAGCGTTCGATACATCTCGAAAAAGTCATTATTCAATTCCGAAATCATTGGTTCATATTTATTTCAGGACGACGTTAGCCAGGCCATCCCGGACAAGGCGAGTGCTAAAGGCCGATTATTACCAGGTTCTCTTCATAAGGAGTGAATATAAGAGACATTTATTACATATGGTTTCTAAAGGTGCCACACCGATCAGGCCACATTTGAAATTCTGCACGAGAGGTTCGAGGATATTGTGATCTGTATCGCATTCGAAAAACTATATGGTGATATGTGCTTGTCCCCGTTCGACTTTTTCTTGTGGCTTCTCCATCCCATGGTTATGAACATTTTTATATTTCGAATGCGAGCAATGCCATCGATAGGCCTTTCAGACCAATAAGTAATTTTAATTAAATCTTACACACACTTATCTAAATTTAAAGACCGGAAGCGCTTAGTGAAATTCCTCTATAAGCGTTCGCTGAAGTGACAACAGACATCAATGAGAACCGCAATCGAAAGCAAGAATACCACATTCTGCCAATACCACAACTGCACAGAATACATATTTTTCCACTCTTATTACGATAAGGCGAGGTTTAAGACGTAAAGGGAGGTCGAAGCATGATGAAAGATCTTAACACTTTACATCGATAGCTCTACGAAAGTATACTAAATAGAAATTAGACAATTTTCAGGAGAGAGGCTTAAAGTTTCTTTGATACAAAATCCACTTCTGAGCTGTGTTATTTAAGCTATAATTTGAAGGATTCGGATACGCATGAAAAAAGCACCACGCGGCGGTTTTAATGACACAAATATACATTTGAATTATCGATACATTTTCAAGGCCTAGAGTAATACGTTCGCTTACCGCTGTATTCTCGACAAAGTTCGACATTTTATTTAACTTTGTATTTGATGAATGTAAATGCTCGCAGATCGCCTCGGCAAAAGATCATCATCATGAAATTGCAGTCTGACAGCGTAGTATACTTTCTGAATTTAATTTGATGCATTCAAAAATTTGCATTATGAGTAATGATTTATATATAGAAACCTTGCAGTTTGATAAATCAGACATTTTTTTAATTTTCAATATAAATACAACCTGCTTCCATGACTGCCCACTGTGTCAAGAGTCGATGTCTCGATAAATACTTCGGGAAATCTGCACAATAAAATTCAATAGTTAAAAAGGGATTTAGTGAGTTGTTGTTGAACCAGCACACGTGACGCTGATTGGTAGCATATAAGAGACTACCACATACATACGAGTCGGAGACTCAAAGTGCAATTCGTGCGATTGTTGCGATGTTTGCTTCCATTCGATCACGAGCCCAACTATGTGAGTTCTTTAAATAAGTGACAAAAAATCATAGATTTGGCTAAGAACTGCTACCCCATCCAGTAAAATATATAATAATAGGGGTGGCGCTACAGCCCGTAGAGGGCCAGGGCCCAGCTTCACAGCAACCACTAGTGTTGTGCGTGCTATTGTTCTCTCACGAGTGGAAGCGACCTACAGTTTTATGCCGACTCCCAACGGCCAAGTTAAAAAAGCTTTTTTCAAAAGAGGTGGGCCGTAAAAATTATTTTTGTCGCACAGAGCAGGAATCGTACCTACGACGTGGAGGTGGGGTCAACGCACATATCCACAACGCAACGGGCCACCACCCCATGTTGTATATTCTCCAGGCTTAACCGCTTTTTGCCCAAGCCCAAAAGAGAATGACTGGGCGGTCAGAGCTTGAATTTGTTTCTTGATCCTGGTATCCTAAAGCGCTACTACCAGGCACATTCCCACTGAAGCTCTATGCATTTATCACACCACCGTTGCTTGGCTGCCTTTCCTCAAGTGAAGACTATAAACTGCCACCATCTCCAACAGAAATATTAAACTTGTTTCAAGTCAATGTGTGAATAAAATATAAAGTACTGGAAATACCCATATTTAACATAAACGATTTCTGATCCTGTTGGATGGAAGCGACTGAAGAAAGGGATTTATTATCATATCCAAGAAGTTACCAGTCTATGTATTTGTGGTTCAGTTTGAGGTCATTTTAAATTGTTACCTGCTTTTGTTTCAACAACACAACTTTGTAAGTGTGCAAGATGGATTCATGTATGCAAATACAAAGGTTTTCAAGTAGACTCCTAAAATGGACAGTCTTCAGGTGTATTTAATCTCAATGCGAATGTACTTTTTCATAACGTCTACCGAATTTTCTTTTTTATGTATATACACGTTATGAGACCCAATCATATAAAAAAAGATTTAATGTATTTTCTAAATAACGAAATCTGAAGTATGAGCGAGGGAGAGTGTGTATATCATGTCTATTGTTCAGTTTGCCCAGACAAAGGATGTGTTCTTATTTCAGTCCTGTCCTACAGTTAATCTGAAACATTTCCATTTTGAAGCGTATGCTGCAAATTCATTACCTTACATGCTGCTCCCGTGATACCGACACTCTAAGGTGAACAATGAGTACCTACCAATTCATCAATCATTTCGATTGAAATCTCCAGGCAACAACTGGAGCAACATCCCATCCTTCGATGTGCATTCAGCGTTCTTTCATCAGTCTTCTGTTTCTGATTTTTTTTCTTTCGTGGTAATATTACTCAAATTCAAACTGTAACTTCCCGTCCTGCTCCTGCCAATCAGAGTATATTCAAAAGCGATTTTAGCAGCACATTGAGCAGCACAAAATCAAATGCATATCAAAACCTTCAAATTAATCATAAGTCCAGCTCTGGGGCATTGAACAAGGAAGTCTGATAGCCTTGGGATGACCTTTACAATTACATCAGCAATACGCCATACAAGAAGATCATATACATTCTTTTCTGCGCCGCGCCGGGGAACAAATTGAAAAGGAACAAAAGGGAAGTGAATTCAGCGACAAAAGGCCTGTACAACAGAATTGGAAAGGAATTGATGTTACAATAGGTAAATTGGCAAAGGAGTGATGAATTGATGGTGCACTATAGCCGAGGATGGTTTGGCTTTCCTTCTTGCTTCCCAATCGTTAGTAGTCGCCCTTCCTTTTGTTGTCAGCCTTTGTAAAACTGTTGGGGCAGGTTTCGGTACAGTTGAAGGTCCTTGTGAACTTCCTATCTCTGTTCATCGATTTGCTGAATAACTGGGTGTATGTGACTTGTCCCACACTTTTTATTCTACATTCTTTCGATGGGAAAGCTAGCCTATACTGTGGTGTGGGCTAGCGGTCAAGGAGGTGCGGTGGGGTGGGGAACAGAGAGAGAGTGAGAGAGAGAGAGAAAAAAATGTGTTATTTTTTCTACAGAATGGCAATTCAACGCTTGGATGCAATATTTTCTTCTATCCTCCAATTCCCCAACAATCTGCGTTCAATCAAGAGCTGTGTTGTGGCAAAGCGGTTATGGGCGTTGGTGGATGAGTGCAGATGAAAAATCGCAAATGTGGTCGGGAAGCGTGGCGAAGGGGAGGACACAATTATTGTTTCCATTGTTGTAAGGTTTTGTAGGCTAAGAGTTCAAGGATGAATTTTCGCTGTTCATGCTGTTTTATCATTCACGTAGCGCGCCCGACGAGTCGCGTATTGCGAAAGCCACATTGGGGATGACATAATTCTTTGGTCTATTGTTGTTGCTGCTACGTTTTGTTATATGCAGCCGCCGCGCCGCGTCGACCCGCTGAATGTTGGCACTTGGCACTCTTCGTCGAATGATGAACGAATCGGTAAGTGTGTGTGAACGCATGGCTGATGGGGAACAAGCTATACACATACACACACACACGAATACAATATGAATTTATAGAATTAATGATGCTTATTGTCTTTTGGCGAGTATCGAGCAGCCATAGGGCGGAACATATTTTATTATCCTTGCGAATCTGTTGCTACAATGACGATGGTTGACTTCCCTGCATCTGACACGGTGATGCGGACGTGGCTGAAAAGTGGTTGGCGTTTGGTGATGGGGCACAGTAGATTGATTGAGCAGATGGTGTTCTTATTTTCCCAGACAAGTGGTTTTGGAAAGCTTATGGACATAGTACAAATTTAATAGTGACCCGAAAAAGCAGTGCAAATATATGCGAGACGTATTTAAGATGAGCGTCGAATTAATGACAATGAGCCACAAGCTTTCAGGATAAATTCAGATACCGTATATTTTAACTTCACAAGGAAAAACTTTCTATGGCAGTAACTCGTCAGAACAGAAAACGGGAGTTAATGAGAATGTGTTATTAATGCTCTGCGGACATGACCCATGGATACAGGATTTGACACAGCAGTAACCACAACACAAAAAAAGAAAGGGATGGTGGTAGGTGGATCGATAAAAAGATCGAAGCTGGTTAGGCGTCACACAATTCATACAATTTCATTATTTCCTTTTTTTTTCTGAAAGATCCTATTTTTTTCAGAGCACATCTAATCGTCGATAAAAAACTGTACGGACGGATATCTGCTACCTTTGAGTAAGTATTTGAGGAATTAGTCCGGCCGAACGGCTTTTAAGTACAAGCTAAGTTCACTTCATTCTCAAAACTTGTGTGCTATATTATAACTTTCATTTCAATTTTAAGCTCTGAATGGAATCCTTTTCGGGCGTCCCGCAAGGGACTGGCGTTGGGTCAACATTGCTACTGTTCAACACCCGGGAGGTTGATCAGTGTGTACTTTCTGCAGCAACCGTTATCGTTGTGCGTCCTATTATTGCTATTAATCCTAGTGACAATTGTTAGTGACTCAAACGAGGTGTAGCCATGACTAATGAAGGTTTTCCAGATTCAGTGATGGAATCTGGCAACCCTAAAGTTTGCGCTGACGCACCATTCTACAATTTCACATTGCCTACTGGTTAGAGACAACAATTCTCAGTTTAATTGAACAGAATGTTTCAATATATAAATTATTATTTGTAAGCGATATGAAGTAATCGATTGCTTTTAAGAATTATTTCTAGCCAATGTGAACATATAACATAATAATTACGAATAAAGTAAGTGGGTATTGAACTATCAAAGGAATTGTTGATCTCGGGTGATGGGAGGGGTAATGCAGATCCTTCTGTAGTATTGGCCAAGCTGGGTAAATATTAAAAAAGCTTGGAAGATCTTTAATCCGAAAGGCCTAGCTTGGCGTCTAAGCCAAGATTGTGCTTTTCAGCTCAGTATTTGCTCCAACAAATTTGGGTAATTACCGAAAGAGAGTCAAGCATAGGCATAGGGTGAGAAACTCACTGTTGAGCAGTTAATTTTTATACTGGAAAGTGCTATGCTTCAATGGTTTGGACACGTGGCACGAATGTCATCATCATCATCACGACTTCCGAGGACTGCCTTAAATACGACTTCACTAAGGTCAAGAAGGCAGATTTAAGGCAGATCCTGGACGAGATGTCTGGACCAAGTTCAAAAACTAGTTTGGTTCCGCATGGGCGCAATTTGCTGAGTTCCTGAACTAGTTTTGAGGTTATGAAAATCTATGAAATTGTCTTTTGCCACATGTGAGGCATGATGGATTTTATGGCACTATGCTCTCTATTTCTTGAATGTGAAGGTCGGTAAGTAGGCGCCTGTAGATTCAATACATGGCATTCTATCATTTTTAACTTCACAATATTGTGCTTTTTTATTCTAAAGGCCTGCCGAAAGTAGTGATCCATAAGAGAATGTATGACTATCACGGGTGTGTACATCCATCGAGTTAGGTCGACAATTAAACTCAGTTTGACGATAAGCGAGAACTAGCCAGAAATGTTTTTCTACCATCAAATTATATAATTAATACTGAGGTTAGTTAGCAGCAGTCTACGTGAGGACTTGGAATTCATACCGGAGATTCGGCCCAACATTACTTCTCGAACCAGGAGGATCGGAGTCATGGACCCTCTGAGCTGGAATATAGTTCATTACTCATGCGATCGATGTGGCGGAGAATTTATGAGAGATGCATTTCTATTGTATTGTATTTATTTATTTAAATTTTTAAAAATCATTTTAGATCCAGGATATAGTTTTTTCACAGGGATTATGTCTTTTCCTACATTCCTTCCTTTCTCGCAGACAGTGTCATGCATCCCAGTTCTTTCGAAAATACCAATAATCTCATGCACTTTTATGCTTGCCTTTTGAAAAATAAATGTTTTGTACATCATGGCGTGTGTTTTTGACATGTCAGTACTTAGCAGATTAGATTTTACACGGGAAGCAACAACAGAACAACTTACTGAGTAAAAACTACTTAGTAAAATTTCACTATCATCACTGACTAAGACGCGTTGAAATCTCATTCATAGATGGCGCCAGACGAAACTATTTGTTCATTAAAGATTATTTGGACCTTTTAAGATTTTATTTGTTGATGTTACAAATATTTAAATTTATAAAATATCAAATCATGCGTTTTTCTTGCTTGGCTATCCACTAATTGTGTATTTTCTTTGCTTTTAAGAATTAAATTTCACTTGTCTATTTGACATTAGAGTGTATTTACATCTGATGCAATGGACGTTTAGCAAATAAGCGTTTTATTGAGAATCATTCCTAAGCTCATTACTGATTAGTCAAAAAGAAACACGCCTTATGACTTCATTTGTGGAGTTCACTTTTGCCCCGAGGTAGACAATTTCTTTACTACGTCGAAATTATACCTGTTGATTGTGATTTTTTGTAGTAGGATTAAACCAGTCGTTAATATGATTTCAACCATAACAAAAATTTAAGGCTTAAAAATAAAACAATAACAATTTTTCATAACATAGATTCCATTTGAACCATTTGCGCAGCACCACTGCACACACAATTGGATTTTAATAAGAATTTTTCAAGTTTATTTGAACTACTTCTTGTGAAGTACTATCTGGAAAAAATCCTATGTGGAAATAAATTAGTTCATAGCAAAATAAAACATTGCAGTGCTCAGTTCGGAATTTAATAAAGAATTGACACTGATACAAGCGAATATCGGTATTGATTTGTTCTTTTCAACAGTAATTTTGGTTCATCATCGCACTTGACGACATCATGCATCTGTCGAATTTTATTACGTATCTCTTCAAATCAATAACTGCTGAAAACGCCCAGTATTGCTTGACACACATAATTCGATTGTGCACAGAAAAAAAACCAAATATGCTGCGCTAAAGAAATTAAAAAATGTTGCTTTTGACCGGTTCCTTTTTTTCGACCCAGCCTTGTATCCACATATTAGTTTTGCGTTCGTACCCGCGGCCATTTTCAAATGGCCATAGGGGAAAAAAACAGACTTGAAAAATTTAATTGAATATTCACAGAATAGGGAACAAAGACCAACAAAGGCTTAGCTGGTAACGTTAAGTGAATGTGACAAATTTTTTTGTTCCCATCCAAAGAGACTCACGGCTTTATATCGATAAATCCAATTTGGAGCGAAATCAAAGCACCAACTAGGGGAATTTCGCAATTTCAGACTTACGTTCAGACGTCCATTTCCACCTGCCGTTGGTATCAATTTCTCTTGGCTTAGCAGAGATTCGCACAAGCAGATACCCCAGCGTAGCGCCTGATTGAATTTCAATGAAACAAATAATTTTGCATATCCTACGTCTGTTCAAACGCATATAAATACATCCTGTGAAAATTTTAGTCTGCTGAACCAATGAACTTTTAAATCGAAACTAACGTCCTGTGAATAATTGAATATAATACCCAAAATACTATAAAGGTCTGCCTGCGTCTAGTCGCTATCCCGAGAATAGCTCCGGTTCTTACTGTTGTAACAAACACCCGTCAAGGTCTGATATTTTGTATCCTTAATAAGACTTACCATACATACATTCATTTTGTATGAAGTGTGAACAGCTTTCTACAGGAATCATTTATAATTTATTGGCAACAAAGCAACACGCTCTGTGGCAGGATGTGAGCGGTGATCCGATTTTTGTTTTTTTCCTCTTTTTTTTCCTCGTCGGAATATGATGTGCACACCCTTTGTACCGTCATTGTTTTAGATTTTGGGATGTGCCCGGATAGAAGCGAACGTGTTTATGTTCCAATTTATTGATGTTGTTTTTCTAATGTATCCACTCAGTCATAAACACATGCGAGTGACACTCGCAGCTGCTTTGTTTCGTTATTGACATAAGTTATAAAATGGGGAAAAAAGTGTAAAAAGAAAATTGGAAAACATGTTTGGAAGAATGTTTGTTTCTTTTTTTTTGCTTTAATGGGAGCGAGTACCAACCTGACCGGGGATTTTGTTAGATTTAAACAATTTTTTTTTTCAAACGGGTGATACGTATGTGACATTGTTTTTATGTGGGTGGTGTTAAGTTATGAACACGCCACCATGTTTTATTCAGTACGCAATTGAAATAATTCAATTATAACTCTGGCTTAAGTCATAACTAATTGATGGATATCTACTTGTGTGAATATTTTATATACATATATGTATATACTTGAAATTAATAATAAATTAAGTTTTTCATAGAGAGCAAACAACTATGTAGTGATTGCCAGACAAAAATACCGGCCATTCGTGAAGTCATGAGAGAATGACGGCGTCCTCATCTACACCGACCATGGACCATCAATAAGATTTAATTGGTAAGAGGCTGCCGTATGTCTCTTTACATGAGATATCAAGATAATGCAGCCTAACGGTGTGCTGAGTTGTTGGACATAGGGATATGCCTATCAACTGGGAAGCAGACGAGCTAGCAAGAAACGAAACAACATTTATTGAACAGATAATGGAAAACATCAGATTAGGCAGGAAAACATCAGATTAGGCCAAACTGGTGTTTGGTCTGCCAGCTAAATTGTCAGCAAATTTAGACCATTGTTGCATTGGAAAATGCTCTGTTGTACAATCTGTCATAAGAAGGAATATCGTCAAAGATACACAAAGTCAACGTACATTAACACGCGCCAAAGAGTTTGGGATAGCGTCAAGATACAAATGTCTCGATGGGGAGCATTTGTTGTGAATGAGCCCATATTTTTTTTGTTTGTTTGCTATGACATCTGTGAAAAATATTTAGCATACATCAAGTCATTGAACAGACAAAATCATATTTTTTCATCGTGTTAAAAATTTCGAATTTTGTACAAGAAAGTGATGATTTGCGGAAGGCATTAATTTTCTGTTTTCATTTGAAGAAAAATGCTGCAGAGTCGCATCGAATGCTTGTCGAGGCATATGGTCATCATGCTCTATCAGAAGCAACATGCAAAAGATGGTTTCAACGGTTCAGAAATAATGATTTTGATGTGAGGAATGAAGAACGTCGAAGACCACCAAAAAAGTTTGAAGACGCCGAATTGCAAACGATATTGGATGGAGATGACACTTTGAGTCAAAAGCAAATGGCAGCAATGTTAAATGTTGCACAACAAAAAATGTCTGACCGTTTAAAAGCTATGGCAAAGATCCAAAAGTGTTGGCCACATGAATTGAATGAAAGACAGATCGAAAACCTAAGAACACTTGCGAAATTTTGCTTCAAAGACACGTAAGTAAAATCGGTTTTGCATCGGATTGTTACTGGCGATGAAAAATGGATTTATTTTAAGAATCCTAAAGGGAAATCATGGGTTAATCCGGGACAACCATCAACATCGACTGCAAAACCAGATCGATTCGGCAAGAAGACAATACTGTGTGTTTGGTGGGACCAGAAAGGTGTGGTGTACCACGAGCTCCTAAAACCTGGTGAAACCGTTAATACTGATCGCTACCGACAACAAATGATCAATTTTAACTATGCATTGATCGAGAAACGACCAGAATTGGCCAGAAGACCGGTAATTACCGGTAAGGTAATTAATCCATGACAATGCACCTGCACACAAAGCAAAACCGGTTCAGGATACAATCAAAACACTTTTTTTTTTTTTTTTTTTATAATTTGCGCGTGCTCAAGGGGTTATTAATACCCTTAATTGTCCGGGGTCAAGACACAGCACGGGCCGAAGGTATATAGGGAGAGAGAGAGAGGAGGTACCTGTGCACATTGGTCTTAAACATCTGCGGATTGTAATCTATTGGAAATATTGAGCTGGGAAGAGCATTCCATATTCGTGTAGTGCGGCTAAAAAACGAGTCTCTAAATTTCACTGTGCGTCCGAAAGCAGGCTTAAGGGTAAACTGATGAGCATTCCTGGCGAGACGTGTATTGCGGGTGAATTCAAGGAGAGGAGGAATGCAGTTGGCTAGCTCACTTGAGCATCGTTTGTTAAAGTAACGATAAAACACGGACAAAGAAGACACGGTTCGTCGATGTTCAAGCGAGTCTAATGAACCCGCGATATCATTGTCTCCTATAAGTTTTATCGCTCGCTTTTGGATTCTATCTAGTAGGTGCAAGGTGGTCTTGGGGGCACCAGACCAGATATGAGCGTTATACTCAAGCTTTGGGCGAATATACGCCTTATAGATTAAAGCCAAATCAGAGGGGGTGAAGTATTTCTTGCATCGATTAAGGAAACCTAAACATTTCGCAGCATTTTTGGCGACCTCGAATATGTGATCGTTCCAACTAAGTGTTGTGTTGATGAACATACCGAGGATGGAAAGTTTTCCGGTTTCATCGATACAAGCGCCATTCATGGATAATGGCTGATTATCAGGGGTTCGCTTTAGAGACAGCAGACAGCATTGAGTTTTGGAAGCATTGAATTCCACTCTGTTGTTCTTACCCCAGTTAATTATGCTGTCCAGATCGGAATTCAATGTGCTTGACATACGCTGCCGTTCCAATATTACGTCCGAAGGGCAGGGTCGTGAATTTTGGAACGAATATGAAAAGCTGAGGGTGCTGTCATCAGCGAAGGAGTGGATTGGATTAGAAGTGGCAGACAGGAGGTCATTTATAAAAATGAGAAAGAGTGTCGGAGACAGAACAGAGCCTTGGGGGACACCAGCATTTATTTTGTGGATATCAGACTTGAACCCATCCAAAACAACTTGGATTGAACGGTTCGAAAGGTAGTTTCTAATCCATAGAAGCAGAGATTCATCAACACCATAAGCACGCATTTTCGACAAAAGAGCTTGATGCCAAACTCTGTCAAATGCTTTAGATATATCAAGCGCAACTATCTTGCTTTCGCCTGCATTGTGCAAAGATTGGTTCCACTTTTCGGTGAGATAAGCTATCAAATCACCAGTGGACCTGTTGCTGCGGAAGCCATACTGTCGGTCATTAAGAAGCTTCCGCGATTCAAGATATTTCAAAAGCTGACGATTTATCAGCGTTTCCATGACCTTAGAAAGAAGGGACGTAAGTGCTATGGGTCGGTACGAGGTGGGTGACGAAGATTCGCCCTTTTTAGGGACGGGCTGGACAAATGCTGTTTTCCATCTACTCGGAAAGAGACCTGAAGAGTAGGATAGATGAAAAAGCTTACGCAGTGGTTTTGCCAGCGAAGAAGAACACCTCTTCAGAAGTATTGGGGGAATACCATCCGGGCCAGCGGATTTGTGCACGTCGAGATCTTTAAGTACTCTTGCAACTGTACGAGTGCGGAAGTGAATTTGTCCCATGGTGAAACCAACGCTCTCGAGTACAGGTGGGGACAAATTACAATCTTGCAGTGTTGAGCTGGCTGCAAAATGCGCCGCAAGCAGATTGGCTTTGTCCAAAGAGCTGACAGCTGGGATGTCATTGTAAATGAGCGTGGGAATTGAGGACGAGGCGGAATTCTTTATGTTTTTCACGAATGACCAAAAGTTTTTGCTACCCTTGGGACATTGTAGCACTTTTTGCCTCAACTTTTGTTCATGGGAGAATTTCACACGTCGGATTATTGCATTGCAGTCATTTCTGGCCCGTTTAAACTTATTCCGGTTTTCCTCAGTAGGGTTGGCTTTGTATAACCGGAAATTCAACTCTCTTATTCTGATAGCCTCTCTGCAGCTAGAGTCATACCATGCATTTGGTCTGGGTTTGATACACTTCACTCTATGCGGAATGAAGGATCTCATACCCAGCTGAAGAATGTTTGTGATCATATCAGCAGCGGCATCCACGTCACTATCGAGGAAGCATAGTGACCAGTTAAAATTCCTAAAGAAGTTGTTGAGTCCGCTCCAATTGGCTTTCTCGTATAGCCATACTGTTCTTTTCGGAATTTGTTCTCTAACTGTTTGTGGCGAAAACGAGAAATTAGCTGATACGACACAGTGGTCTGACGAGCCTAGAGGCGATGACTTGGCTGGGAGCAGCTACCCCACCCGCCGTATTTACCAGACTTGGCTCCTTCCGACTAATATTTGTTTTGATCGATGGGACACGCATTGGCTGAGCAGCAGTTCGATTCCTACGAAGAAGTCGAAAATTGGGTGTCTGATTGGTTTGCTTTAAATGACGAACAATTATATTGGCGTGGTATTCACAAATTGGCAGAAAGTTGGTCAAGACTTTGAATAAAATGTTTTTACTTTCCCATTAATAAGTAGTGTATATTGGTATATTGTCTTACTCACAGAATCATATCATTAACAAGCTATTTAACTTTATCAAAAACTTTTCACCTGATAGCAAACCTTAGGGAGTCCAAAATTATGATCGTTGGCAGTAGGCGATCTAAGCTTAGTGAAAGCTGGAATGAAATGTTTTTTTTTTTTAACGATGAATTGATTGAAATGGTCATACAGTATGAATACCTAGAAATAATCATTGCTCATCTCGAAAAAAATAAGCTTGAGCCAAAAGTCTCATAGACGCCTTATTATTACTAATTATGACTTTTGTAATAACAACTACTTTAACACTACTTCTTTTATAGCACAAAACAAATATCCCTGATTTGTAGAACAAAGTGAGAGATGCTGAATATAAATGGTTTTCCTTTCAAGAAGACGCCCGACGACTGGAATATTAGCTCCTTATGCCCCATCCACAAAAAAAAAGATCCTGCCTTTTACAAAATCTTTAGAGGTACCTATATCCCTGCTCAACGTCGCCTACATGATCCTATCCAGCGTACTGTGTGAGCGTACGGCATGTACCAGTGCGGCTTCCGGCCCAGCAAATCGAGTATAGACCAAATATTCACACTAAGACAGACTAAGCTGGAGAAGACCAGCGAGTTTCAAATCAAACCGTTCGAAAACTGCACCGGAGATCGACGAGGAGATGCTCCGTAGTGTGATTTCTTCAGTTCAAACATCTCGATATTCACAAAGGAACATGGCGATCTCCTGATCAATCAACCGGCAATCGGATTGATCATATTGCGATCGACGCAAGCACTCCTCCAGTATTATAGATGTCCGAACGTTCCGAGGTACCAACTTTGACTCGGACCACCACATTGTTGTAACCAAGGTAAGGTTGCGGTTATCCCGAACACCACCAAGACAAAGAAATACTGTGAGGAAGTTCAACGTCGGCCGGCTACAATCGCAAGAGATTGCCAAATCCTTTTCCGATCGTGTCTCCCCTAACCTCTTGAGAAATCCTACGCCACTAACATCAAGCATTGAAGACCAGTGGCAGCATTGCCAAAAAGCCATCAGAGATGCCGCCTCTGATGTGCTGGGTTTCAATACGCCACCACAACGAAACCCCTGGCTTGACAATGAGGCGAATGCAGTCAAGCAAGAAGCATACAAAGCGGCACTGCAAAGAAGGACAAGAGCTCCTCGGGAGCTCTACGAGCAGAAAAGGTAAGACGAACACCGGCTTCTCAGGAGAAAAAATAAGGAGCATGAGAAGCGCGCGATCGGCAGAATAGAGGGATATTACTGCAGGAATGAGGTAAGGAACTTTTACCGAAGGGTAAAGTCAACCAGTCAAGGTTATAAAGTCCGAACCGAAGCTACTACATCGTAGTAGAGTCACAGTCGATGCTGAGGATATGGAGAAACTATTTCTGCAGCGACGAAGAACCAAATCCCGCTGTCAGGCAGAACGAACCATTCAACCCCAATGAAAGGGACGATGAAGATCAACAATTCCGTCCACCCGTCCAGGATGAAGTGAGGATTGCTATATATAAACTGAAATCCAACAAGGCTGCTGGAGTTGACGGCAAGCTATGATTTGGTAAGGAGCATGCACCAACTCATCCGTAAAATATGGTCAGAGGAAAACATGGCCGATGAATGGAACCTCAGCATTGTTTGCCCGATCCACAAGAAAGGAGACACCTTTGACTGCGCCAACTATCGGGGGATAAGTCTCCTTAAAATCGCCTACAAGATCTCATCTTCCGTACTGTGTGAACGCCTAAAGCCATTCGTCAACAACTTGGTCGGTCCATACCAGTGTGGCTTTAGGCCAGGAAAATCCACCATCGACCAAATATTTACTCTTCGGCAGATTTTGGAGAAAACCCAGGAGCAACAAATCGATATCCACCACCTGTTCATCGATTTTAAGGCCGCGTATGATAGCATTTATAGAGACGAGCTATACGGAGCAATGTCTAGTTTTGGCATCCCTAGCAAACTCGTCCGTTTATGTAGGATGACGATGGAGAATGCACGCTGCTCCATCTAGGTCGGTAAAGACCTAACCGAGACCTTTGATGTCAAAAAAGGATTCAGACAAGGCGACGCGCTGTCATGCGACTTCTTCAACATCATTCTTGAGAGAATTGTTCAAAACTCAAACGCCAACACCAGAGGAACAATCTTTCAGAAGTCCGTCCAACTACTCGCATATGCCGACGATATTGCTATTATCAGAAAAACGCAGCGTGATGTCAATGGCGCTTTTGTGGGTATTGCAACGGAGGCCGCGAAGATGGATTTAGCGGTAAACGAGGGTAAGACCAAGTATATGCTGTCAACGAGAAAGGACACCCAACACCGACATCTCGGTCAGAACGTCACAGCAGACAGATATAATTTTGAAGTAGTCAAAAACGTTGTCTCCCTAGGAACCGCTATCAACTCAGACAATGACACCAGTGCTGAAATCAAACGAAGAATAACTCTTGCCAATTGGTGCTTCTTTGGTCTAGAAAGCAATTGGTAAACAAAGCCCTCTCTCGAACAACCAAGGTTACACTTTACAAGACCCTCCCAGTCCCTCGTCCCAGTCCTGCTATAAGGTGCTGAGGCATGGACTTTCTCAAAAACGGATGAAGCTGCTCTTGGTTGCTTCGAGAGGAAAATTCTTCGGGTGATGTTCCGTCTGCATAGAGGGTGAGTGGACGAGGAGATATAACGACGGGCTGTTCAGCGACATCGTCCTAGCCAGAAGAGTGAAGATCGAACGATTGAGATGGCTAGGTCATGTAGAGCGGATGGAAACCAATGCTCCGGCCCGAAAAGTCTTCGAATCCACCCCCGAGGGACGGCGCAGTAGAGAAAGACCGTGACTCAAGTGGCGCACGCAAGTGGAAAGGGACCTCAACCAAATATGCATGCAAAACTGGAGACAGCTAGCTAAAGATCGAGTTGGCTGGAGACGCTTCTTGGTTGAGGTCCAGGTCCACCCCGCTAGCGCCACCTTAAGTAAGTAAGTAAGTAAGTAAGTAAGTAAGTAAGTAATTCCATTGTATTTAGAATATACTTTAAAAGTCAATATAAAATGTTTTTTATTTAATAAACATTTTGAGACCTCATTTACAAAGTGCTTACGTTTCATTATGTAGTTTTTTACGAATCATTTCCATTTTAACTATATGTGTCATTTGTCTTTTATTTCGTTGGTAGTAGTTTTTACACACTCGATGTACTATCCTTACTGCTTCTCCGTCGGAAGTTTGGTTTATGTGTAACCTCTAAGAAATGGACAAAAATAATAACCTACGATTAGGCCTAAATGTACATGCCACATTTCAATGATGAAGATGATGATGGACGCGCCATCGTGACGGGATACATTACATCGTGAAATAAAATTGATTGCCTGACATCCTTTCAAAGAAGAACCATTTGACCGTATTCCTGCTGCGGACAGCATGTCCACTAAGTGCCATCAACTAGCAATGTTTCGATGTCATCTCTGCCACCTTTCATTTTTCTCATACACTCGACTGCCATATGCCCTAATTTATAATGTAAATCAAACTCCAGTGCCGCTCCACAGAGAGCACATTATTCAACCATCCCAACGCCCCCAAAAACTCAACTCGGCCAGCTGTCAAGTAGACAGATTGTAAATAATGTCCTTTTTCCTATGCCTTGATGGCATTACAACCTATGCGGTACATCTCTGACCACAAGCACTACACGAACCAGAACCATCTCTTGTGGGTGGGACAACGCTCAATATTATATGACAGATAATAACAATAATGCGCGTTTGTATTCTTTTTCAAGCTCTGGCCGTGTAATAATTTTTCGCTTCACTGTAATAAACGTAATTTACAGAAAACTATAAAAATAAATTTGCATGGTAATTGTGTGCGGGAGCAACAATAGACGCTCGCTTATGCATGTGCCATCCTGTCAACGCAAAGTACCACGCCAAATGGCCCCTCCAATCGAATTCGTGTTACGATTTTGTATCGTTTTTTCTGTTTTTTTTTTCTTCTGGGGAGGCGTGTGAGTTTGCAGCTTCCATCAATTTTTTGGTATAACAAATTTTATGACACTTTTCCAAAATCGAAATTTACTGCCGAACACTGAGTTAGTGTTAGTTACGACATAGATACTCGTACTTAGATGCTTGTTCCAAATGGTGTGGTACTAAAATTTTACGAGCTCTGAAATTAACGAGCAAATTGATCGCTATAGCTTTGGCATTATAGACGAGTGTAGCGGTAGGTGGTGGTCCAATGTATGCGTGAGCATTGGGAGGTCCTCCAGTTTTGGGTGGTAGGCAATTTTCATTAATTTGCCATATAATTGACCAATTATAAGTGTGTACTCAGCGGTCGGTGGTGACGATGGAGTGGACTCCTCGTGTGCACAGGTGTCGAAGGTGGGTGTGCTGCGTGATGGCATGTAGAGCGTTAGGATGGTATTAATTTGCTTCTATTAGATGTTATGTTAATTTTGAGGAGGTGTATGAGGCAGTATTCAAACGTTTTTGGGGAGATCTGAGATTAAATCATTTCATGTATTTAGAGATTTTAATGGGCTTATGTGTGCTTAGGTGGATGCATTCAGAGAATCTGCGTTACAGTTGATTATGACGATGGATGGATCATAATTTTGTGTGTTTGTGCAGTGTAATCAAAGGTGAACGTTATTGTCACAGGGTATTGACAAACGTGTAAATTGAGAGAATCTACGTTAAATCTATGCAGACGATAGTATCTTCTGATTTCGTCTAAAATTGTTTTATTTTTTACTCCGATTCAGTTATGCTATTTTCCGACGAATGGGTATCCACTAAGTGTCGGGATGGTTTTGGACCATCTAGCGGTTTTGTTTGCACACTGGCACCTATTTCCCGCTCGATCTCTTGACTGATAATCAGCATTAGATACTTCCGTTGGACGAAATGAGTCGCTTTACGCTTGAACAAAGTGAGCGCAGATGTGCATTTTTTTAAAAGAAGAAGAATGAAGCACCCATCGCGTGTTTTGTACACAAGTTTCTTCTTTCTTGTATGCTAGTGGACAACACTCATGGTCCATGTCGTCGCACGGTGCGCACAGACGGGAATGTGGCTGCTGTGTACGAGAGTGTGAGACTCAATTCATTGGACCATAATTTCTTCGAAAATGAGGCTGCGAACAACATTTCGGTCAACGGTGGGCGCTATAGACCCTTATTAACCGATAGCATCTGGTTCATGTAGGATGGCGCCCCATGCCACGCAACCCTTGCCACAGTCGATCTTTTGGGCACCAATTTCCCGAATTGTGTTACCAGCCGTCTTGGCAATGTAAACTGGCCGCGGACCCCTTTGGGTTTTTCTGCTGTGGGAATTTATGAGGACCGATTTTATACCAACAATCGGAAAACGATTCAAGCACTTAGGGCCAATATCACCCAAGCAATCCGTGAGCTACAGTCCCAAACCAGCAACAAAAACTTGGGGTGACAACTGCGAGTCCAGCCGAGGTAGCCACTTCAACGGCTTTGTATTTCATAAATAGTGGAAATGTTTGTTCTTGCTGATACTCTCATCACATACATCGGTCTGTGTCGCGTCTTTTCGATGCAGATTGTGTACCCTTGAAGTCATCTGGTTGGACAGCGACTGTATTTTGGTGGTGCGCTTCTGATTAGCACGAAATTCGAGTGTCACAAGTAGTAGCTTAAGAAGGGATATTTATCTTCGTACCCACTGTAGATTACTAACTACCACGTTACAATAGTATCAACAACTACAATCCGAAGCTGTCTGTTAAAAATATTCCTGCACTCAAGCTTCGGCGATATACATACGTAGATGCGCACCCACGTAGTCACATGTACACATGGGTACTTAACACACAGCAATTGGCTAATTTATTTGTAAAACAGTTAAATAAATAACAAATGAACAAATTGTGCGCATTTTAGTTAGCACAAATAAACGTATTCAACCCACCCACTTGAACACACATTTCCGTTCAGCAAATAAAACCAAAAACACGAATCCCCAATTTTCCATTTCATATTTCACTTTGAAAATTCTCTTTCCCATTTTCTATGATTAAATGAAAAATATTTTCACACTTCCCCCGCACTATGAACTTGCCCCATGGCAAATCCTCCAACCAAACATAACAGCACGGCGACGGTGACGGTGGCGGCGACGAAGGCAATGGCGGGTAGTTTATACAACCCAACACCCATCGCAAGCTTTCCTAAATCTGTCAGCCATGTTTCCGGTTAAATTTTTTCACATTTATCCTTTTTTCTGTTCTTTTTTTTGCGTTTGTTGCACATCATCATGTTAAGCCCGCCGAATGGTAGAAATTGAATCTACATGTGGGAGGCTGGTATGAGTAGGGCAGAGCAAACAAGGGCACATCAAATGCACCGCGAAAGGGGGGCAAAGCAAGAAGAGATAAACAGAAAAAAATGTATTTCGACATCCATATTCACTTCCCACCCACCGACGTTCGCTTGTGCACCACCCACCTACTGTCCAATGGCTGCCAAATCACTTGCCCTTGGCCCGTTTAAATTTATGCGAGTTGTACGATGGGAAAAACTAAAGTGCACCCTATCTCAGAGATGACGTTTCGTTCATGTGTGTGTGTGTGTGTGTGTGTGTGCGGGTGTGTGCAATGGATGTTCAGGACGATACTCGGAAAATATTTTTTGCGTTTGGTTGGTTTGGCTGGTATCTTACATCCTTAACGGCAATTGCAGAAGGACGAATGAATTGCTTTAATTTCAACTGCAGTCAATGTGCAATCGAGATGGTTGTAGATACTGTGTGGCTTTTGCAGCGTAATGGAGCCAATTTGCTGCACGAAATACCAAGGGCGCTGAATGAATGTTTGCGGGGTTCGTTGTTTAACTTTAAGGAAACTGTGATGAGTTCACTATGAAAAAAAAACACACAAATTTGGCTGTGTCTGGTTGTCCAATTAATTCAATGGAGGGTGCCAATCAAATGGAAAAGGGCTAATTGAAGTTATGTTTATCCAAGTACGGAAATTCGCCCGTATTTTTTACTAAATGTAAACTGAGTTGCTCTGAGTTTGCATTCAACGAAACATTCAGGGCATTCGGAGAAATGGCTTTTACCTCGAATCTCATGTTGCAAGGTAAACAAGTTTGTCACTCAAAGTGGTCACATTGATGAAAACGGGGATAACGATTTTCACGGGAAAAAAATAAATCTTTGACGGCAACTTTTCTCGTTTAAAAGTCCGGGGATACTGTTGTCTTAAGTGAGATCGTTCCGTTTGGTAATCGCTTGGACTTCGAAGATTTTAAAAAGTGGAGCTCGTCGACTCTATCATAATCAAACCCAACTGACTTGATTGGTGATGGAACACGCATCGGGATGACCGAGCAGAAATCCCTAAAATTTGTCATTTGAACGACTCTCTTTTTCTTATAAGAAAAACTCAGCTTGCCATTAATAACTTTTAGGCATAGGAGTTATTATATACGCTACATATACAATAATATAATAATATGGGTGGCGCTGCAGCCTGTAGGGGGCCAGGGCCTAGCTTCTCAGCAACCACTCGTGTTGTGCGTGCTAATGTTCTTCCACGAGCGGAAGGGGCCTACAGTTTTACGTCGACTCCGAACGGCCAAGTTTGAGAAGCTTTTTCTAGACAGGAAAAACTCTTTGATCATTGTCAGTAACTCGAAAGAGGTGGGGTCGTGAAAATTATTTTTGTAGCACAGAGCAGAAATCGAACCTACGACGTCTAGGTTGGGGTCGACGCACATACCCACAATGCCACGGGCCGCCACGTACGCTACATACTTGAAGCTTATTACTACGCATCCGACACCAAGACCCAATTTCTTTATGTAACCAAATTTTTCACCGCTCACATACCCTACATAGAACATTGTCAGCAATAAACTATAAGCCTTATCTGCATGTATAATATTGTATCATGCTCGTAGCACTGCAACCACGACACCAAATGCTGCTCATAAAAAGTATGTTTCATAACCTCAATCGCCCCCGATCATTTCACTACGAAACCAAAGCACGTTCTGTATCACAAATATCCATGGAATACCTATAATCACTGCGAACCATATAACCATTGTCGTTCACAGTAGCAACCGAAAAATAACAACAACAAGACAATGAGCAAAATCTATAGTAAACAGCTTTTGATACCATGACGTGCGAGAGTGAGCTTATGATGCGATGTTGATAGAACTTGAGTCGGTCATACTGTGCATCTGCAGTTCAACTCTCCCGATGCATACACATGAGTATGTAAATTGTATAGTTCTGTTCATTATTCACCACAGAATCGATTTTGGGAAACTTTCATTGGCATACCTATTTGTTGGCCGACAGAATATCCCGCATTGATTATTGGTCTAGATGTGGTTCAGTAATGTAGGACAATGGCATAAACAGAATATTGGTTGGAATAGTCGTTCTGTATCTCTTCTCTTTTTCAGTAATTTTTGAAACCATTCCCATGAGGTTAATATGATGTAGTTGCCAAGTGACTGACACACAGCTGGGGGATGAGTCACTCGCATCGATTTGACATTTTGGCATTTGATGGTTTTTCAGAACCAGTCGAGTAGACAATAAATGAAATATCTATCCAGCATCACCACCAATTATTTTACTTGCAGCAATAGAAATTCATAGTTTAATTAAATATGTATTCGTTCAAGTAGATTCAACGTATACAATTCTTAAATTATTCTTAAAATGTTTTCGAGTCCTTGGATTAAAATTTATGATTAAAATACAAATATTTGCCCAAAACGGACAAACCCACAAAACTGGTGTCGTTACTATCCACATTTGAGCAGGTTTATTTTATTGGAGTGATCGAGTTGCCTTGAACATGGAAATACATATGTGTTTGTATGAGTACGCACGACGGTTGATTTTATTAAGAAAATATGAAATATCAATATAACCCCTTTTGGATGAAAATTGATGGAATGAAATAATTGATTTTTTTTTTGAAATCGCTGACACGTTATTAAATGTATTAATTTTACATAAAAGTGATTTTACGAAGTATCTTCTACATTTGCACATCTGTGGAATTTGTGTAACTGGATACTGTATTGAAAACAGACAGACTATATAGCCAAATTTTTTCATAAGTTTTGTTGGCGAAACAGATAAAACAAAGCATAAGCCGAAAGGCACAGCAAAATTTACGATTAGAATAGCTTAGGCTCTTCGCATGCACTGCATACAATCTGTATCTTGTTTATATGTTATCGCCTATTTGGCACATTCTATATGATTTGGGCCTGTTGATGTCTAACTACCACTAGGCTGTGGAGTTATATTTTCCAAAGTTGAACCGAAGAAAGATTTGATGCCATTTCGATCGGAAAACACTTATATTATCCTTCGATGGTTCATCCATGCTTCTATATAAAAGGTCACTAACTGCTCAATCAAAGAATGTAACAAATTATCTACGTGCATTGGTTTTGTTCCAAGCACTCACATCATTTACTTTTTTATAAATTATGAAAGATGCTAACGCTGCGATGTTCAACATGTTGTCGAAAAAAGCCAATGGCCATCGCATCGCCTGCCGTTTACATGTATATTCTCCCAACATTGATCCTTGACGTCGATGCCAACTTTAGGTTTGTTGTAAAACAGAATGCTTGTGGCTTCCTTCTTTGACGGATGACTTTCTCAGATTTTTGTCGACACATAAGACACTGCTGCGACATTATTTGTAAATCCAAAGACGGTTGATTGTGGTGAGCGACTACGATTCGGAAGCATGTCTTTAGGAATGCACTTCTTATTTCATCGAATAGTTCCAACAAAGGCCAGTTTAGATTCCAGAAAATATGAAATATCAATTTAAACATATTTAAAGTAAAATCACCTAAGTCACAGAAATCCTATTGCTGCCATTGCTGCCATCATCATGCAGTATTTTGCTTTCGGCTTTTTTTCCCGCTCATGCTTAATTTTATCCACATTGTGCATAAATATTTTTCTACTGGCTATATTGAAAACTGAAAATGTCGGTTGTTCCATTCCTCAGCCAGGAATCTTAAACATGCTCCTAACTTTTCATCCGGAGTCAAGGGTGTGGATCTTACCACATCCCCAAAAAACTGAATGACATTTTATATTTACGTTTCCCTAAATGCTTAACGAAATTCCATTTTTGGTTGAATGAGGTTGAATCAAACCATCCTCCTGTCCATCTGTCATTGTTATATTGAGCTGTGTATATTCGATTCAATTAAGCAATTCGCACTGCACAGTTCATACGTATCTACACCCTTGTTCTTCATCTTCGTCTTTCCTTAGACGCGTACTTTTTGTCAAAAATAAAAACACTGCTTTAAAATCGTATCAATTAATATACAAAACTACACAGTAATAGAATAAGAAAGGGCCAAATAATCGAGCTATTTGAGATAGTCGTATAGATAGTTAGATAATGGACACTAATGCTCCGGCTCGGAAAGTCTTCGAGACCAACAATGAGCGACCACGCGGTAGAGGAAGACCTCGCCTTCGGTGTCGTAACTAACTGGAAAGAGATCTCAATCAGCTGGGTGGACGAAACTGGAGGCGCTTAGCCCAATATCGCGCTAGTTGGAGAGGAATGCTAACTGAAGCTCGAATCCACACCGGACTGTAGCGCCACTCAAAAAAGAATTTCAATGTTGGTGCTATTGCCAACCATTTTTGTATATTTGTAATATTCAAGTTACCGAAGTTCGACTGTATTTTCAGAATGTGTTAAAATTTTGTGGAATAGTTAAAACCCAAAATGTTAAGTAAAACCAGTGATAATAAAGACCTAGAATGATGGATTCATCAGCTGATTTCGCAAAAGGGAGAATGGATACAAGGTTAGAGTATACATTCCGAAGCAAGAGCGCTGTTATATTGTTTGTAGTCTGAACCAGTGGATATGCAGTCATGCTTTTCGGCAATACAAACTATTAACCAGGCCTATTCATACAAGGAAATTGTCGTTTTCGATAAGGATAGAATAAGAAGGCTAACGAGCTTACTGGCCACCGCTGTCTGAAACATTTATCACCTAACCTTAACAAACCCACCTACCTATGCGTCGAAGAGGATGAAACTTAAGAGCACATCTTGTGTAAGTGCCCGCCACTAATCTGGTTAACATATCTTCCCTCCCTTCCGTGGAACCTAAAAACTCTACCAAGGACTTGCTATCTTTAGTGAGAGAAGCAGCAAGTGTTTTGAGTTAACTCCAACCCTTCTAAATAATAGATCTATCCTGGTCGCGGTGTCGTTAAGTTCTCGGCATGGGCTGTCCGAAAGTAAGAACACATACATGTATGTATATGTTTGTCTCCGGGAAGAGATTTCGGACAAAACTAGTTCGTCCTATGTGAGATATAGTCATACTCCACATTTCAACATTATTCTGGTCTAAATACAGTGTGGTGTTCCAATAATATCAGATACTCATTTCTTCTTTTATTACGTTATATAGACATTCGCAGTACTAGACCGTTACAGTACTTTGTATGGGTACCGTCGTCGTAGGCTCTTTATTTGGCCCGTGGTGTTTCTTGATCACGGGCAATTTTAGTATTAGTAATAAATTAATAAATATAAATAAAGTGGTGAAGTAAAATAAAAGCAGGCCAAATAACGCCGAATTTTAGAATTGTATATCTTGTGCACAGCTGAATGGTGCTGATGTGCCCACCGAGTGATGTACCCGTTTAAGTGATACTTTACAGTCAGAGTCTGGACGACTATGATGACCATACCCACCTCCCAAACCCACAACTAGTGTTAAGACAAAACTGGAACCAAACAAAAACTAACATCCAGTCGAGCGTCGGATGGATCTTTCGTGGTCAGCCGGCAACATGCTTTGTGTCTTTATTTCTGACGTGCAAGGCTACATAAGCAGATTAGTTTAAGGATTTTTCTTTGCTCTTTTTTTTGCTAAGATTCGTCCTTGAGTTCCAAAAAAATTCACAAGCCCCACGTGTGTGGACCATGAATTAATGCAACTACAAGGATGCCCCTGTGTGTGATACCCGTTGACATACCTATACGAGATACATGTTTACACATTATCATTTAGTCGACAAGGACAGTACGGATATCCTTGCCAATTCTACACAGAATTCAACCAGTCGTCGTCTATTGTCCATTTCACTGAGATCACACAATAGTGACCTGAAGCAACTGAACCTCAATTCTATTCCTGCACTGACCGGAATACACAAATTCATCGATTGGAACACGAGAAAAATGAACAAACAAACCACGCAATCGGAACACATAACAGAAAAGGATAATAATAATACAATCGCACACGTATCCACCGAAGGCGGACAGTGTGCCATCTATCAACAACAAAATCCGCCTGTCTCGGACAATACACTACCATATTTTTGCATCCGTTTCATCCTTACCGGACATTCGACCATGGCATCCAGCAGCTGAAAAAAGGAAAACGCCCCGCTCCCCTCGCCCAACCCCACTCCACGAGATAGATGACCATGGAATATACAAAATACTAAATAATAATAAAAAATATACTTTCTGTGTATTCACATTCGTTATCCGTTATCGCATTCTAAAAACCAACCCCGCCACCGCCAAAAACCGCCGATACATATATGTATGCACATGCTCACATATGTATATCGAAACATATTTAAAATTATTCATGGAACAGAACTGAAAATCTTTTAGTATGACAAATTCGCCAACAACGCCACAAAAATATCGTCAATCCCGGTCAATTCCACATCCACATGAATGGAAACTCCATCAATCATCGTCTGCTCCAATATGTCACGGGATGCTAGATGAGCACGCGGCAGCGCTAGGAGTCGTTGTGCTGCTGTTGGAAAAGCAAGAAATAACCCAACAACGGGTGTATTCTCTCGTGAAGCTATAGAATGCATTCGCTGTTCGTTATTTGAAGCCAGTCCCCACTTCCATGGGTGAAATTGGTTTTACAGTTGCTCGGGGGTTTGTATTTTTTCCCTTTCATTTTTATTTTCTTTCTATTTTATTGTATCTAACCATCACCCTATCCACCCATAACGTAATATATTGCATATGGCAAAGCAGAGCGCCCTCTTGTGTCGATATGTTTTGGTACTCAATCTCGTGTCAATGAATGGTAGAGCAAAACGAACAAAACATTTTGCCGGATGGATGAGATGAAATAGCGAAAAGGAGAGACTTCGTTGAGTACGAGGAAACATATTGAAAGAGATGGGGCACACAGGTATTGTCAGCGGTGGGGTGGGGCAGCAATGGTCTTTAATAGAGGAGATAGAGGAATGCGAATGTGAATGCGTGTAATTGACTTGAATTCCACTGATGCTAGATTCAGTTGGAGACGATTGTACATTGACGTACCCATTCGTACCGGAAGTATGGAATGAGACTTTAGACGAGGTTGGAATTTAAGTTTCTGATAATCTACATTCAACCACCTGTTGCGTGTGCATTCATCGTTTTTAAGAAAATGGGCGCACTAGTTGGTTGTTGGTGCAATAGGGGATAGGAGAGTTGCTTCTTTGGTCATGGGAAATGAGGCAGTGAATAATAACCGGCTGAATGAGTACGAGAGAGTGTGTCGTCAGCTGATGAATCAGAAAGATCTCGATCTAAACACCGACGGTAACCCAATTCAACGCAGGGACAATCATCATCATTATGAAATTGTGCTTTGAAAATTTGTCTTAAGTTGGGTTAAGTTATCTTTATTGAGACAACACATTTGAGTATAATTTGGGTACAAGATTTTTAGCCGAAGCCGATTGGAGATGTACGTCCGGTTGGGACATTTAGTGAAGAATTATATGTATTTCTTCAAACAAAATTATGATTACATTGGTAGACATGTGATCTTCTTTCCAAAGGTATGCTTCCTTCACAAGTTACATTGCATTGACCCGCAGAAACGATCGTGAGCTGTGAAAAGTGTGGCAAGATATCTCGGCATTTGGTTAGATATTGCTCTCACAAAAGCCAGAAAAGCTTTTGCTGCTGCAAGGGGATTGTTTTTCAGCAGCCAAGTTGATACCAGGATGAAGGTAATTTGCTACATGGCCCTCATCCAGCCAATTATGGCGTACGGTTGTCCACTGTGATTCAATGTCAGCCCTTCCCATACGAAAAAGATGAGGTTGTTCGGGGGAAATTGTCAAAGAACATGTCTCCGTCTATAACGTACACCCGACACTGGAACAGGATAGATAATTTAACTATCAAGCTGATCAGAAGTCATACTGCATGAGCTATGGCTTCTACCAACAGCCTAATCTATAAGGCGTTTATTCGCCCAAAGCTTGAGTATAACGCTCATATCTGGTCTGGTGCCCCCAAGACCACCTTGCACCTACTAGATAGAATTCAAAAGCGAGCGATAAAACTTATAGGAGACAATGATATCGCGGGTTCATTAGACTCCCTTGAACATCGACGAACCGTGTCTTCTTTGTCCGTGTTTTATCGTTACTTTAACAAACGATGCTCAAGTGAGCTAGCCAACTGCATTCCTCCTCTCCTTGAATTCACCCGCAATACACGTCTCGCCAGGAATGCTCATCAGTTTACCCTTAAGCCTGCTTTCGGACGCACAGTGAAATTTAGAGACTCGTTTTTTAGCCGCACTACACGAATATGGAATGCTCTTCCCAGCTCAATATTTCCAATAGATTACAATCCGCAGATGTTTAAGACCAATGTGCACAGGTACCTCCTCTCTCTCTCTCCCTCTATACCTTCGGCCCGTGCTGTGTCTTGACCCCGGACAATTAAGGGTATTAATAACCCGTTGAGCACGCGCAAATTATAAAAAAAAAAAAAAAAAAAAAAATCTTTTTGCCTTACTACCTATGAAAGAGTGCGACTCAACGGCTATATTAATCGTGAAGCTTTCCTCTACCTCGATACTAGCCTGATGGAGGATGATGAAGGATGTCCTATTATCTACCATGTTGTAAGCCGAAGAGTGGAGAGACAACTCCGATACGAACGGGATGTCGCTCGTAGTCATGAGGTTCTACTTTGGTTCAGAACAGCGATCTATGCTCGAGATAGGAAAGAGTGTGCTAAAGAACGGAACTTTTACTGGTGGTTGCATCGGAACAGATCTCGGCCTCCGCTGGCTAATCGAAACGATGAGACAGTTGACAATGGTGGCTTAAATAGATTCCTTAATTTAGTTTGAAGAAATAAACAAAACTAAAAAATCCAAAAAAAGGTTAACCAAGGCGCATGCACCGTATGTAATATACGCCCTGGTACACGCGTCTATCTGAATAAGCTTAAGTTAAGTTAAGTTCGTTTGAGGTTCATATTAGATTAAGGTAAGGTAAGTTATAAGTTATGGTAGCATAAGTTAGTTTCAAGATTTGTTAGTCAGTTAAGTTAAAACAAGTTTTACGAAGTTTTCTTGGTAATTAAGAATTTAATAGTCGATTGTCTGTCAAGACCTTAGGAAAAGAAGTAGAGTAAGTCGAAAGGCAAAAAAACATATTATTAGATTAGGTTGGAGTAATCAAAGAGGGTCAGTAGGAATTGATAAGCTAATTAAGCTATTTTTAAGTATTTTTGTCTAGCTGTTTAGAAAATAAAATAACATTATTTAACTGAAGAGTAGATAGATTTACAAAGTGACTTAATTTAAAATATTGTAACAAGAATTCGGGTCAGCCAGGGAACAAACGCAGCAATCTTTTTAAAAAAAACTTATTTTTTTTATGTCAGATTAAATTTGTATTTCACTAACAAAGCAACGCGTGGTTGATCGTCAAAACAGCGATCTGTGCTCGAGATAGGAAAGAGTGTGCTAAAGAACGGAACTTTTACTGGTGGTTGCATCGGAACAGATCTCGGCCTCCGCTGGCTAATCGAAACGATGAGACAGTTGACAATGGTGGCTTAAATAGATTCCTTAATTTAGTTTGAAGAAATAAACAAAACTAAAAAATCCAAAAAAAGGTTAACCAAGGCGCATGCACCGTATGTAATATACGCCCTGGTACACGCGTCTATCTGAATAAGCTTAAGTTAAGTTAAGTTCGTTTGAGGTTCATATTAGATTAAGGTAAGGTAAGTTATAAGTTATGGTAGCATAAGTTAGTTTCAAGATTTGTTAGTCAGTTAAGTTAAAACAAGTTTTACGAAGTTTTCTTGGTAATTAAGAATTTAATAGTCGATTGTCTGTCAAGACCTTAGGAAAAGAAGTAGAGTAAGTCGAAAGGCAAAAAAACATATTATTAGATTAGGTTGGAGTAATCAAAGAGGGTCAGTAGGAATTGATAAGCTAATTAAGCTATTTTTAAGTATTTTTGTCTAGCTGTTTGGAAAATAAAATAACATTATTTATCTGAAGAGTAGATATATTTACAAAGTGACTTAATTTAAGATATTGTAACAAGAATTCGGGTCAGCCAGGGAACAAACGCAGCAATCTTTTTAAAAAAAAACGTCTTTTTTTATTTCAAATTAAATTTGAATTTCACTAACAAAGCAACGCGTGATTGATCGTCAAAAAAATTGGCCATCTGTCACTTGCCGAGAAAGAACAAACAATGGCTCTCGAGAGGGTTTTTGTTTCTTTTCCTTGTTGTTCCTCTTTTTCGCTTTGGTGCTGCCAAATTTTTGTAACAATATAATTCAACGCAAACTTCAAACAATACATTTATTATTTATTAATTATATATATTAATTCGTGTGGAAAAACATGTACACTAGTATTACTCAAAGTATTGCTCATCTGAAGCTATGGCTTTTCCCCATCTTTCTATGTATATAAGATTAGCCCCGGAGAATGTTCAATGAAGCCTTCTCATAAAAAGATAGTGTTAAATTATAATTTGTTTGAAGCTCTAGAGTTCGGAACCCATTTTGAAAAGTATTAAATGATGATGATAGTAGTGGAATTCAATACCGACAGTAAGATTTCGATTCCATGAATTTGTTAAAATGGGATTTGGATGATTTTTTATAAATTCTCATCTAGTCCCCAATAACAGTGCCATGTAAGGGGTAGTCAAAAGTCTTTTCGAATTTCTAACCAAACTTCAACACATTTTTTTATATTTATAATGAACTTTATCAAATTCAAAACCGTTTGATGATGAATGTTTCGTTCCTTGACGATGTCATGGCTGCTTTTGTAACGATCCTGGTCATTCCATAATTTCATCGACTTTTTCAACGATAGGTCGACCACAGCGAGGTGCATCTTCCACATCGAAATTTCCAGAACGGAGCCATTGTTGTGCTACACAAACTGACAGAGCATCGTCTCTGTAAATTTCACAAATTTCATTGCAAGCCTCTTCCCTTTTTTATACAAAAAAATAGCAAATTTCTTCATTGTCGATCCACGATCTTGGACAATCAAATCTGAAAGCGTTTGACATCACTCCCAATATATCTTGTGTCTTTAGGCTAAATTGTTATACATATTGTTACATTGACAATTTCTCAGGTTTTCTTTTCTACTTAATAATTTGTCGTCGTTAATTGCTAAACAACCAAAATGTTTTTTTTTTAAGTAGTGGCTATTTTTGCTTTAATTAAAACTTTTCTGCCGTGCTTATTAAATCTGAACTTGTTTTGGAACAGAAGGCTCAAGTATTTAATTGCTGTTTTTAGTTTAACGTCTTCAATACATGAGGAAAGATATTTGCTTTCTGTAACTGCATTTCTATGCCCCTTAGCAGAAATATTCCTGAACCAAGTTAGTCCACATTTACTTGCATTCATGTTCAAACCCCATGATTTTAAGTATGGCATAAAAGTAGGCGAGGATGCTTCGAAATTACAAGTATTAGTCGTAAAACTGAGGCTAACACCTCAATTGCGAGTGTCAAAAAATAAGCGCTATAAATATCATTTGCTGTGTGTTGTATTTTATACTTCATTTAGTGAAATTAGAACCTTAAAATTAAAACAATAAAATAAAAATGTCTTCAGTTTGTTCGTGGTGTGACAAGGGTGAAAAATCTTCTACTTGCCTTCTAGGCTTCCAATCCTCTAGAATTAAAGGAAGAACATATGTTTTATCGAAAAAAGTTTGTTTATCGAATTCAACATTTCCTTATTTTTGCATAAAATAATGGAGAAGTAAAAACCAGTGTCAGTACATATATAAATGTGCGTCGGGAGTGACAATTCCGATGGTCTGGCCCAGTCAACTGTACATCTGGTCTTAAAAGGTATTTTTATTGTACTCGAAGCTCACACTATAGTTCAGTCGACTCAAATCACAAATAGATTTTTCAAATTGAAACATCATTTAGTTGACATTTGAATTTATATGACTTGAGCTTTCTCTATCATCCTCAAGTAATTGATGCTTATCAACAAAATTGTTTTCAATTGACACTCGCAGAACCACTTTGGTCCAAGGATCAATCGTTCATTGACAGTCGCAATATCAACGAGTCTTGTTTGTAGATAACATTCGACAATCTCCAAAGGGGCTTAAGATTTTTGTGTCATCGGCGTACCAATGAATTGCAGGTTCAGATTCAGAGGTACAAAAGGGCATATCGTGTAGGTACCTAATATTAAATAGTCTCGGTCCCTGTAGTATTCCTTAGGCAACTTCTAATTTTATCGAAAATACAGCTGAATATGCGCAACCAATAACAACTGAGGCATATCTAGATTGATCTAGTCTAGGGCAGTTTAACAAAATGAGCTTGCAAATAGTCCTTTATGCCAAATAGAATCGAATGGTGCCTCCGAATCGATGTCTAGGACGAGTGTGCATTTCTTTTGTCTTAGATCGTAAATGATTTTGTCATTAAGAACAAGAAGATAATAATCTGTTGGGTGCGGTTTCTTGATCTTAAAATGTGCATTTGGGATAATGTTCAGTTCATATTATCTAAGCAATCTGGTATGATTCTTCAAACAGTTTGCCTAAATTTTTTTTTTGCTCGAAAGTCTTTAATTTTTTTGACAATTCTGAATTATTGACAGCAACATTCGTTTTAGCTACAGGCACTATTTTAGAATTCTTCCAGGCATCTGGAAAATAACCATTGTTTATTATGCAATGATAAAATAGGCGAGATGATTAAATGGGCTACTTTCACGATAATTTTAACATATTTTAAAAATGTTTCTTATTCAATCAACATTTTGTTAAGTAAGTTCTTTTTAAACGCATGGACTTTTTCTTGTGCTGTAAATGGTGCCGCAAGTTGGTCAGATACGGAGTTTGATTAGGTAAATATTGTGAGAGGAGTATTAAGTTATCTGCTGTAGTATTCATCGACGGTGGAAGTAAGCTGTTGATTAAAGTTAATTCATGGCGCGATGTATGATCAGTGAAACGATTGGAATAAAAGCCTTTCCTCAACATCAACGATCGTGACTATGAATATTTAGGGTATCGTGGATGTCCTGTTATGTATCTCAAGGACAATGCAACTGTTTGCCGATTCATATTCAATGAAATGTTTGCTTCTACCCACAACATCCTACAAACACAGTGTTGTCATTGGAAGATGGCAGGGTTAATCAAATTACATTATGGCTCCTATTGGAGCATTTGAAATAAATTCCCTAAATTGGTACTGTTGTTATGAGTTTTTTTCCAGCAAGAACCAAATCATCCTTGAAAATTCGCTCCAACGTGTGCGTCAGCATTTCTATTCTTTCATATTCATTAAGAGCCACGTAGACATGAGTTCAGTGGGTACACTAGTTCTCACTTTCTGAACTCAAATTGAATTTCTCCCAAATGTTGATGTGATTTGTGTCCACTCCTGAGACCCGCATTCACCCGTCCCACACATGTGCACATTTATGCCGAGAAAAAGAAAAACGAGGAGGAGGGGCACACATGCACAAATTTGAAGAGTATCCAATTCAATTATCTAACCCTACCACAAATTCGATTACGCGAACAAGTGAACATGTTGAATGAAATGATTTTGGTCATCACAACGTTGCCAAGGTATACACACACACATACACCAAAACGCCCCCGAAGTCCATTCTCCCACCGGATGTGAGTTCATACGAAATATTTATCTGCGATGCTCCATGTGACTAAGTCGGTTTCGTGAATGTATGTGTTTAGTGAGTTGGTGTACAAAACATCGTTGACCCTTAAAATAGGATTATTGTACATTATCACAAGGATAAAACTGGAATCTTATTAGTTGAACACAAGGGAAAAGGAAAGGATTCAGCCTGACAGGAGAAAATGTGAGGGTGAAGCACCCATCCTGTGGGGGAGATTTGACCGCACTGAATTGGATTTCCTTTGGGTTAAGTGATATTTTAAGCACGTGATGAACAATTTTCAAGTGTGAGAGAATTTCGGTTTCGTTCCTTGACGAAAATTGAGTTGAACTCTGCTCGGCTCATGCACTCTTATACAATCTTCGAAAAAGACTCCTCCCACAATTATTTAATTAAATTCAATTCGGTGCACAATTACTTTACAAATGTCTGCATGCGTGTTTACGGTTGAAATCGTTTGGCGGGACTGTTTTGTACCGTGCCACCTGTCGACCGCAAGTTACAGCATATACACACACACATCGCAGACACCAACATTCAGAAATTCAGCGCTTCCGTGAGGAGGAAAAAACCGAACAAGTTTATCCTTTTTCCTGCACCACCTGCTGAGTTATTATTTACATTTCATTTTTAGGGGCGCGTGTGAACACCATTCCTGATGCCACCTACCGCCCCCGCTTGTTGCAGTCGCGCTAGGGTGAAGTATGTGTAACCTGAAAACGTTACGGATTTATACGTCTTGCGGTTGACGTAAATGACAGTGGCGCGGCAGTGGCGTTGAGTGTAACGTGAGAAGAGCCGCTCCCACTTAAGTTGATTACTGTAACACGCTATTATTCGTGGTGGAGGAGTCGCATGTTGATGTCGTCAAAATGTGGTGAGGACGCAGCACGCGTGTGGGGAAAGGGTACTCTGCAGCCTAATAAAAGTTGAACGTTTTGAATTATGATTTTTTTTTTGGTTAAACATTTGACTTGACTGGTTCCGGACAGGGTAGAGCAATTTGTTGAGCGGAAGGGGTTTATTGCAGGTTAGATTGCATGGCTTGGTTTATTGTGTCAAGACTCTTGTTGAGAGCTCTGATGGAATAGTTTCAACTAGGGTTGATTCCGAGGGCGTTATGTCGTGATAGTGTCACTATAAATTAATTCAGTGAGGGGTTATAAAGTGAACCGAATAGCTTAAGGATCACAATCATGGGCTACCTTAGTTAATGACAAGCGATTGATGTTAATGTTTTCTAGACATTTGACATATAGATTATACGTGTTTGACTTTCTATTGAAAGATACTCATAAACGAATAAATTTGACCCTACCCATTTTATGTCTGCGATCTAAGATTTCAAAAGTAAAATGCATAAAGGAATCTCTAATTAATTGGTTGTCATGAAACAGTCTATTTAAAACCCCTAGCTAAGCTTTTTGGATGTGGGTCCGTAGCTAAAGGCAAGAAGTCCTATCGTTCAAGTTTGTGAGCGAGTGCAGCGGGAGAATTCGTATCAAGGTTAAATTTTCCAAAGTAAGCCTTATGTCAACCTCACAAGCGGACCAGTAGGAGTGCAGTGAAGTGGGACGATTATAGTTCCCAATAAATGGCCCGTGGCGTTGTGGCTATGTGCGCCGACCCCAACGCACTTCGACATCGACATCGACGTCTAGGTTCGATCCCAGGTCTGTCAGACAAAATAAAATAAATTTCACGTCACCACCTCTTACGAGACTATGCTCAAAGAGTACTTTTGTCTAGAAAAGAACTTCTCAAACTTAGCCGTTCGGAGTCGGAATAAAACTGTATGTCCCTTCCACTCGTGAGAGAACGTAAAACACTAGTCGTTGCTGAGAAATTAGACCCTGGTCTTATACGGGCTGTAGCGCCATTCACATTTTATTATTATTATAAAGACACTTTCTATGAGCTCTTAGACAACGCGTATGACTTACACAAAGCTAGGAGGAACGAACTTCTTTAGCAGTTGTCGGAAAGAACAGCCTACACGGCATTATATCCGATAACGGATTTATGCTGATCTGACTTTGCTGCTGGGCGAAATGTTGTAATAGCCAGTAAACGATTTTAAAATCTCGATCAATCAGCGATCTCCTGATGACTCAATCGTCAACCAGATTGATCTTATTGCGATCGACGCAAGGCACTCCTCCAGTAATGTAAATGTTCGAACGTTTCGGGGATCCAACATTGACTCTGACCACCACCTTGTTGTAGCCAAGGTAAGGTTACGGATATCCTGAACACCGCCAAGATAAAGAAATACTGTGAGGAAGTTCAACGTTAGGCGGGTAAAAACGCAAGTAACTTCTTAATTCTCTTTCCTTTGTGTCTCCTTTAACCCCTTAAGAAGTTGTAGGCCGCCAACATCAAGTATTAAAGACCTGTGGCAGATATGTGGATTGCCACAACAATAGAGACACTGGTCTTCGGTACATCGTCAAGATATTATCTGCGGTAATGTGTGAGAGCGTAAAGCCTCATGTCTGGAACCTAGTCGGTCTATACCAGTGAGGCATCGTTCATATATACTCCCTACGACAAATTTTAGGGAAAACCCAAGAGCTTCAGATTGATACTCACCATCGTTTCAAGGCCGTATATGACGGCTATAATAGTTTTGTCATCCCTACCAAACACGTCCATTTTTGTAGGATGATCAGTGCTCCATCAAGGTTGGTAAAGACCTAACCGAGAATTTTGATATGAAAAAAGGATTTAGACAAGCCGACTTCTTGAAGATCATTCTTGAAAGAATTGTTCACAACTCGCACGCCATAACCATAGGAACAGATACTCACTCATGCCGATGATATTGACATAATTGGAAGAATACAATTAAGGGGAAAGTTAAAATACATGCTGTCAACGAGAAAAGACTCCCAACATCGACGTCTCGGACAGAGTATCACAATAGACAGATACAGCTTTCAGCTAGTTAAAAACTTTGTCAACCCTGGGAACCGCTATAAATACAGACAACACCAGTGCAAAAAATCCAACAATTGAGATAGCTTGTTCGTGTAGAACGAATGTAATCCAATGTTACGGCCGGGCAAATCTTTGAATCCACCCCCGAAGGACGGCGCAGCAGAAGAACATCGCCGCTCAGGTGGTGCACGCATTTAGAAAGGGACTTCAATCAACTTGGCCAGCAAACCCAGAGGAAGGTAGATAAAGATCAAGTTGGCTGGAGACGCTCGTTGGTTGAGGCTGAGGTCCACTCCGGACTGTAGCACCACATTAAGTAAGTGAAGTAACCTTCTTTGTTTGAAACCCTTATCCTGAAATTCTAGCTTGTAGCTCTCGCGTCGGTCCAAAAAATACAGACCTAACTTATTCCTTCTACTTTCAATTATGACTTGTAAGCCAACTCTCTTAATTTTATATATTCATCCAAGTAGAATGCTAAAATAGTGCATGTAAAATCTACTTAATGGTGTTCTCATCAGCAACCGCCATAAGAGCATCTCAAATTTAATTCTGTTAATGAACTTCCTTTCCCAGCCAATGCCAAAAGCAAACTTACCAAAACACCACCGATCACTCAGCAGCCGAGTCCTTGAATATACTTTCCCATTCATTCTCTCAGCGAAATGGACAAAAACAAAAAAAAGTATCCTCAAAACCACTGAACGTAAGTCTGTGGTCTATAATCTAAACATTTGTTCTCCAAAGACAAATTGTTCCACTTGTAGTTGATTGAAATGGTTACTTCGGAACCCTCAACTGGCAAACTCCATAAACTCTTCCCCCGAAAAAGCAAGCACATAACCCGATATAACAATCGTGCTTCCATGACATAGTTTCACTTATTTATTCTGGTAGAGATTTGCTCTATCTGCAGAGACAATTTACATTGTGGCTTAACTCGCTCCTTGCATTAAGGATCCGGTGGCTGGGTGGTTGGGAATGGGGAACCAGAAAAAAAAACCATCCTATTTTTTTAAGTACTACCATGAAAATCAGTTAGCCAACATCATCAGATATATTTTAGTCCTATAAATTACATTTTTCAACTTTAAGTCTCAGCGATGAGAGCTCTACTCATCTCTGGTGGGAGGGGAGCGGAGAAATGAAAGCGCATGTGAAGGACAGAGTTCCACATCCACCATGGTGGGGCGTAGATAAGAACAGCAATGAGGAGTCCTGTGAGGAGCTTTCAAATGATGACGAAGGCGATGCTTAAGGAAGCCACCGAGGGAGAGAAGAATCAAAGAAAAAGATTGTGCGGACGGGCTGGACAAACAAATGATAACAATAAATTATACCCTTGAGAGTGGCCACAACTCCTTGGCACTTGCAGTTGGTCCGTCTCTTCGGTTGCAAGGATACATTCTCGTTCGTATTTTTTTATCTGTATATATGTATACTTCCGGTAATATCAGACGAAATGATACGTAGCTTCATTACATGATTGTGGACCAAAGAAAACCATATCCTCCGCTCTTATCTGAAAAGTGGAGTGAAAACCAGCCGTGTCCAGTTCTGAGGGTGTTGTTCAAAGACCACCCACCCTCTGGTAGACGGGGAGGAGGGTGACTGAATTTCAAAAGATTTATTATGTATTTCTTTGCCCTCGAGAAGTAAAACACGGTCAGAGGACTTTGGCAAAGTAGAAAGGAGAACTGACCTTAGCCAATATTATGTGATGCTCTGTCCGAGTATATGTAGTCCTCATCGCAAAGTGTCCTCTCCGACGTTCCTCTTGCCGGGTGTATATTTACATTATCCTTGAGTTATATTTCACTCGGGAGGATTTGCTTTTTTTATTTGCACTTTTGTACATTTGAATTCCCGAGTTTTATGTTATTCTTTGACTCAATTGTCCTAAGCGGGAGATGATGATGTTTGAAAGGATTGACGGAACAGAGAGAGAAGATGGTGGATGGTGGTGCCATAGGATAGTGTCTCTGAACGTCACAGGCGGAAGTAAGTTTTTGTCCTTTTTTACTGTTTACATTGTTCGACTTGAGTAAATTCCATTTTCAATTGAGAACGAGGAAAGTGGGCAATGAGAGAAAGAAATTTATTGTATAATCCTGAGAAGTACGAGGGTGACCTTCAATTCGCCTCTATGCACAAGGACGTTGGCGTTGGGTGCATCGATTTGATGACTTTGCTGTAAGATAAAGAGGGTGTTGCTGGTGTTTTCGAAATGGAATTGTATTTCAAATTTAAGTATGACTCTATTTGGTGAATTTGGTTTAGCTGAAAACTGTTGAGGTTTGTTCAGACTGATGGGGGCGAGTAATGGAAAGTAAAACAATAATTTAATAAATTAACTTAACAACTTCATAGCGACTTCTTAATATAGGCACAAGTGAGTGGAGATCTTGGAAAAAATTATTCAAATATGTTGGGTTAATTTGGCTACAAGCGCACTTAGACCATTGTTAGTCTATTGTGATACGCAATGCCGGCTAATGACTGGACCAGCTTTCAAAACCAGGTAAAAGCATATTAACTTTCTCTGTGACTGGAACTTGGAATTTCCATAACCAGAGATAGGCACTCAACTAACTGAGCCATCCAGCCGTTTATTCAAATATGTTGGAACAGTATCAGTTGTTGCACAATGTTAGGAAGTAGATCTAGAAAAACAATATACTAAAATTTGAATGCCCGTGGCGTTGTATGTGCATCGACTCCAATGTCGACGTCGTAGGTTCCATAACTGGTCTGAGCGACAAAAAATAATTTTCACCTTTCGATTCACTGACAATGCTCAAAGAGTACTTCTGTTTAGAAAAAGCTTCTCAAGCCTGGCGGTTCGGAGTCGGCATTACACTGTAGGTCCCTTCCAATTGTGAGAGAACAATGACACGCATAACACCAGTAGTTGCTGAGAAGCTTGGCCCTCTACGGGCTGTAGCGCCACGCATGTTTTATATAGTAAAAATTGAATACCCGACCCACGGACGTACTTACATATCTGTTAGAGCCGAAAATTAATATTTCAATAAACGGGAAACGTTGTCAGGATTAGATCTTATTCCAACTCCTGGAGTAAGTTGAAAATACGGCATTAACTTTTAGAAGAAGCCAGTTCTTGAAGTCATGCTTCGTACCCAGTTATTTCTAAGTTCACTCTATCCTACTGGTCAATACCTAGTCACCTTGAAGTTGAGTCTGCCCGTTGTTCATTCATTTCCACGACGTCAATATTGCATGTCCCATTTCAGGTCCTACTGTCTCAATGCTAGCAAACGTCTAGAGGAGTAAACGTGCCAATCTTATGCATGTACGCTGACACGCTTTTTGAAATATCGTTACTCTACCACCATCTCAAAACCAATGTTTCGTGTATGTTCGTGGGTTAAAGTTACATTGATAACCCCTAAGTGGATTCTTAAAAAATTACTGAGCGTAAATGCAAGAGAAGATCTTGGTGTAAAAGAAATTTTCTCTGCAATTGCCTAGGCTTCGTCAAAAAAGACTTCCTATCTTGTTGATGCTTTTTACGTGCGTATATTCATAGTCAATCCTATAAGTTCTATCCATTTTACTGTATATATTTTCAGAATGTGTTTTGTACGCGTAAGCTTCTTTAGAAATTATTCAAGTGGGTGAAGGTCGCGTAACGATTTCAAGAAAAGCTATTCTAAGCCTACGACTTAATTTTATTTCATTAACAAAACAGATTGGGAAACTTTTAAACCTGACTGTGAAGGAAATATGTGTTTAAATGGGTCCTTGATAGCTTGACTGGAGTAAGAGCCAGATCTTGTGAAGCTTAGATTAAAAAAAAACCGCTATAGCCAAGTGCTATGAAACGAATCTCCCCCTAGCAATAAAATAACTTGTTCTAGAAAACAGAAAAAACTCAAGAAATGGCAGCAGTCTCGTGCCCCACAACGAAAGACATACATAAATCGCCTGTGCAACCAACTAAAAAAACTATATAAAACAAACTACTCCATATAAAAAGCAGTAACGAATATTAAGAATTTGCGAATTCAGTCCACGCCAATCAGGAAAAGCCAATGATGATTGGGTGTTAATGAAAAGGTGGATCTGTTTTGCCGAATATCTGCAGAAAACATTCTAGCCTGTTGATGGGCAAATACTGGTCGACTACCAACGTATAACCGCCTTAACTGACAGCTCTAGAATAGAAAGCACAGGGATACCACTTAATAACAAAACAGATCTTAAAGGGATTCCCCAAAAATGCGTTAATTGAACTCGTATATTTAATGAATGCTTCTTTTGGACCAGTATATGTTTCAGACTCATGGAAGGTTGTGAAAGTAATAATAATCGTAAAGCCGGACAAAACCGTCAGACGACAAAACAGACCGATATGTCTGCTGCCGATAATATCAAAACTATTTGAAATGCGGTTAACGCACCGACTGCATCCAAGAAGTTATCGAATAAGAGAGCCCGAAAACACTCGACCATTGAACAGGTATACAGAATAGCAAAATACCGCCCTACTCAACGTTTCCCAGGCTGTCGACAGAGTCTGGCATGAGGCCTTGAAATACAAGCTAAGCAAGATTCTCCCAAAAAGCTGTATATACGATTTTAGATTCCTACCTAGATAATAGGATATTTGCAGTTAAACATGATCTGATCTTAAGGAGATCTGTGCAGGAGTCCCGAAAAGGAGAGTCCTTGGTTCTACATTAGTCCCGTTGTACACCAGGGACATATCTCAAACGGAAAGTACACTTGTGACTACATTAGCGGATGCCACAGCTATGCTGACAACTAGAAGTGTAGTTGAGTCTTCAACGAGCCTCGACAGGATATCGGAGCGGATAAAACGTTGGCGAATTGCTCTCACTGAGACCAACTCAACACATATAACTCTTACTTACGGGCCTATCTGTCTTCATTAATTCTTTGCAAATACCTTACACTCATGAGCTAAATCTCTTGCCATGACTCTCGACAGAAAACTAAAGACATGTACTGGCTGTTTGGAAAGTTTTCCAAGTTAAGCATGTTAAACAAACTTTAGACAAGCAAGTACTGAAGCCCATACAATCTTATGGCATACAACTCCTCCAAAGCAAGTAACAAAGGACTTATACAGTTTATTCAAGTTATACGTGCTATTGTAAAAGCCAACAAGTATCTGAGGAATAATGATATAGAAGGGGATCGTCGACGAAGAAATAACAAACACTCGGAAGTTGAGTACTCGGCTTCATGGTTTATGTAATCATGCCTCCAAACTCTAGACATTAGTTGTTTGGAGCGCCGACTCTAACGTACGAGGAAGATCTGGTGTTTTTATAGCAAGTGTTTTTCTTCTTCTTCTTTGGCTGGCGCCGGAGACCGGGGCTCAGCTAACATGCCTCTCCATCTAGCCTGGTCTTGGACTAGTTCCACGCACATTGAACTTATTCAGGTCCCCTTCTAGCTGCGTGCGCCTCCGTATGCGTAGTCTTTCTTTACCGCGTTGTTCCTCAGGGTTGGATTCGAAGGCTTTCCGGCGTTATTAGTCAGTAAAAATCGGACACTACCATGTGTACTCGGAACATAGCAAAATATTAAAAAACGGATTTCGGCATTAATTCAAACCAAAAATCAAATCTCTATCCACTGGGATCCAACTAATCATGCCCATGTGTGCGTTTTTTTGCATTTAGGAGCTTAAGTGAATGTAAAGTGAATCATAAGATTTCCGTTGGCATAATTTCTGTACGAATCCCTATTTATCAATGCTGAATTCTGAATTCGAATATGTGGGCACCCCAAATACTGCTACAGACCCACATTTATTCTATAGAAAATTCACAAGGAGCATTAAATGTCGACAACTTGTCTACTCCGCATAAAAAAATCGAACCAAGAACCACTTGCATAACAAAACAAAGCAATAAACCGAAATCGAATACATCATCACTATGCAAATCACTCAAACAGATAAAAACCGTTCATATCCGCCTCCTTCCAGGGGATTGACAAGAGGAGGATGATGATGGCGATGACGGCAAAGCTGATGATGGTGATGACGACGATGATGAAATTGAATTCGTCCTGATTTCTTAACATAACCTCCCACCTCAGAGGAGATGCTCGCACACCGCCCACTTCTGCCTCACAGTCCTCCCTCCACCCTGTGGTGGAATCAATGATTTCATTAAGCAGTGGTGGGTTACAGTGCTGTTACAATATACACGCGCGCAGCGTGTACACACAGCAAACAACGTCGAGGATAATGAATTCACTTAAATTTACTCAAAGGATAAGAATGAGAACACAATCCCCCAGTCCCGCTCCAGCCCGTCTCCTACAACGACCCCATGAGCACCATGATCGTCTGAGTGTATGTTAGAAGGACTCATTGCTGCAAAAAGCAAATCCATTTGCCAAGGATACCAAAGTTTGAAAGCTTTCAATTTTATTATTATTTCTTCTCCGTTTTCCAAAGTTTCCTTTTCAGCCGTGGACTGTGGGAGTTTAAGTAGTGACGCATTGCCACTGCAGCATAGGAGGGAATGGAAAGAAAATCGCGCGGGAAAACACAAATCCACTGGCCACTGTGCGAAAAAATAGATATTGTTTCCTGTACGTTGCTACCCGAGTCAGAAAATAATAAAGCAAATTTTGAACCAGAAATACACGGGTCCCCTAAACGTGGGATGCAAAATGGTACGAAAATAGATGATAGACGTGACGATGAAGGGGAGAAACGCAAATCTCCACTGAATGGAATCGGGAACATACATATTGATGTACGTTTGTACGAACATGTGTGTATGGTATTCATGTATATGCGTGGATGGATGAGGAAAATACCAAATTCCTGAACTATACCGAGAAGATTTGCATAAGAGCCTGACTGGAATGGAGAGAAATCACGGCTAAATAAGAACGAAACTGTAGAATAGACACGACGCTTCCCTTGTGCGATTCTTACTTGTGTGCACGTATGTGCGAATGTGTTTGGAATTCAACACGACAACTTTTCCTATTTTACAAACGAACAACATGACACATACACGAAAGTGTACCCAAATGCCACCACCGATGCCACCGCGCGCCGCTGTCATCATTTCAAAAGTATGTTTTGGTTGGTACAGTACAAGAAGAAGAAACTTCACAGTTCTCCGAGTTTTCTTAGTTCTTAGTTCTTTGCCAGAACACACCCCAATATTTCTATTTAGTTCTCTGTGCATCCCTTCGTTTCAACTCCCTCGAGACAAGTTGCCGAAAATCGATTTAAATCCTTAGAATTTCTTAGACCATGTTTGTCCATGTTCTTACAGACAGCTGCTGCTGGTGCTGCTGCTACTCCTGCCGGGGGGATTGTGTCTGATTGTACTGTGATTCAGAAAATTACATGGACAATTTTATACATGTACATATGTACGTACCTAGAGAGTACCAACTACCAACCAAGCCAAGCTATTTGGGTTACTTCGGGATTACCAGTTCAGGATGGGAGTGAATTGGGATTCAATATCGGATTAGTAATCAGCAAAGTATAGCTGTATTAAGTCGGTTTGTGTACAAGAAGCAAGTGTAGATGACACGATAGCTGTTTTCAAATATCTAGAGTCGATATGGTAATCATGTGACTTACAAATAAATTACACAGAGGGCAACCTTAGATAACTTGAATGTGATATCTATTTGCAAATGCAGCACTATATGCACCTAACACAATGGTAAGAGTGTGGCTCAGGTGACGAACTAAATTTGTTCGTCGATTGCGAGTCACATTGGGACACATTCCACACATAGTATCTCAAAAAGTACATTTACTTATCTCAGGTAATAAAGTTGACTGAGAAACAACATACTATACATGATTATTTAGAAGTATCCTTCACAAAAAAAGAAAAAGAAAAACAATCACTGAATAGAGAAGATAACGCTTAGTACAGGGCAGCGGGTGTGGACCGTAGCGTTGTGGGTATGTGCGTCGACAACATACACTTGAACCTCGACGTTGTTGGTTCGATCTTTGGCCTGAACGACAAAAATGATTTTCACGACCCCACCTCTTTGGAGTCATTGACAATGATCAAAGAGTATTTTTTGCTTAGGAAAAACTTCTCAAACTTGGCCGTTCAGAGTAGGCATAAAACCTAGGTACCTTTCACTCGTGAAAGAACAATAGCCCGCTCAACACGAGTGGTTGCTGAGAAGCTAGGCCCAGGCCTTTAAGGGCTATAGGGCCACCCATATTAATATTTCTGTTATTATAGCACATCTATTTAATTTAAGTAGACTTTGTCTACCTGGGCTTCGAAGTTAATACAAACAATGACACCACTGCAGAGATAAAACGGAGGATCACATTGGTCAACCGCTGCATTTTCGCACTTGGAAGACCAGACCACAGATTAATAAAGCAATCTCTCGAATAACCAAAATTTCTCTATTTAAGACCTTGATAGTCCCTGTCCTGTTGTATGGCGCAGATGGAAAGGCATGTAGCCGTTTTGCACCGCACTAATCGGCAGCTACCAGTGCGACTTCCGCCCTCACAAATCAAATATAGATCAAATTCCGACACGGAGAAAGATCCTTGAAGAGGACAGCGAGTTTCAAATCGATATGCGCCACCTTGTCATCGATTATACGCATACAACAGAATTCACCACAAAGAACTAATCGTTGAAATGGCCGATTTGGAGATCCCGAGAAAGGCAAACCGGTTGTGTCGCATTACGCTAACACATGCACGCTCGGTGGTGCAGTCTGGTTAGACGACCTTCGTGTCGTCCAGCACCGGCTATCGGAAAGGAGATGTACAACCTCTGCAATTTCTTTATTTGATCCTGGTGATTAGTTCGGCGGAAACTTCTAAAATTCACAACTGTTGGGTTGCGCAGATGACGTTGACAATGTCGCACTCTAACTTTCCGTACGTACCTAATGAAATCGTTCACGAGGATTGGAGAAACGAACCATTATAGGATCAATGACGAAGTATATGCTGCTGAGCAGGAATCGTTCCATTGTAGCAACCATTTTAGGCAGTAAAGGAGTTTGTCGGGATTAGGGCAAATGTGAACTAAAAACTTGAGAACAGGTGCTACGTGAACTTAATACGTATATTGATCTTAGTAACTGGAAACAGCTTACCGACTGGCGTCAGCAACGGATGGTAGTTACTCCTAAGAATCAACATTTTGAACTATGTTGTATGGACGAAGACAAAAACCATTTTTTAAAGGGCGGAGAATCAAATTTGCAACATTAGTTTCTTGTTTGATGTTTTTTGGTTTGCGTTTAACAGTGCATCCTGAATAGAACAGCGACATCTAAAAATTGTTCACATTTATTTTGAAATTAAGATTCGACTCAAATCTATTGTCTATACACAATTAAGAAAATGTCATTGTCTTGTCTTCAAAAGTATGATGGCAAAAGTTGCAAGACTATGAATATGTGGACATGAAAATTACGCAGCGTTAACATGCACGAAGAACATCATATTAAAACTTTAATGCCATCAAATAAAGTTGGAAATAAATTTTGATTCTCCGGCACTTAGGTTACGCTTGGTTAGAGACGCTAATAGCAGTCGGAAATCGGAACAAAATAAATTCAGACTCTACGGGTTGAGTGTTCGTGAGAACATCTACTTGTCAGCTACATATTAAAAACGCGCTAGCAATGGAAGTAAGAGTTTCTTAAACTTGGAAAAATGTATTGTTATGTGTGCTGACTCCGGAAGGACCTTGATTAATGAACTAGCTTAAACGGAGCTTGCCTTGCCTCGCAGAATTCGTCTCAAAACCTCTTGCTCTACAATATTAAATAATATAGTAATATAATAGTATTATTGAAAATTAAAACCATAATTCATTTTTCGCATTACTTCTCCAGAGTAGATAACTGCGATTGGCGTGTTCAGGAACACGTGTGATGCACATCTTGACCCATTGTGTTGTAACCTCGAAGGGAGTAGCCTTCAACACAAAAATAGCACAAAGAAAAATTTAATTTCAGTCAGATTCATCGATGGACAAAGGAACTACAAGCACTGAAGTTGAATATCTCTTTGTATGCAATTGACTTCTGTTACGAAGTCTGAATACGACATTTGTATTGCTTCTTGTTGCCAGTGAATTGTTAAAAATGTATGAAATAAGGAAAACACTAAAATGAAACTATTGTAGGAAAAAATATTGGATAGAAAAAGGAACGATTTTCAGTATATCGAATGATGTAATATTTGAGGTCATTCTCTATATTCATTCTCTATAT
>OU744317.1:62145469-62164612 GCA_916610145.1 Eristalis arbustorum | reverse complement strand
ACGCTATTGAAAGCGGATGAAGAAGCTTGAGAATGAATTGAGTGAGAAAAGTTTTTTGTGCGATCTTTGGGCCTGTTTGCGTTGATGGCGCTTGGAGGAGAAGGTTCAACCACGAACTGTAGTAGTAGTCAAGCGTCTTCGGAATCAACGCTTAAGATGGCTAGGTCATCTAGAGCGGATGGACACCACAGCTCGGGCCCGAAGAATCTTCGACAGCGAGCCATTGGGACAGCGCAACAGAGGACGTCCTCGCACTAGATGGCACACAAAGGTGGAAAAGGACCTCAACCAACTTGTTGTGCGCAGCTGGAGGCAGCTGGCGAAAGATCGTGCTGGCTACAGAGGCATGTTGGTTAAGGCCCAGATCCACCCCGGACTGTAGCGCCAATCAAAGAAGAAGAAGAAGGAACTGCCAAGCTTGTGAAGCTCCACAGTTATTCTCTCTGAGCATTGTCAGTGACTCGAAAGTGTTAAGGCCGTGAAAATAATTTTTGTAATACAAACCAGGGATCGAACCTGTGTTCCCACAAAGCCACGGTATATGGTCGCATATATTCTATTAAATTTTCAAATTCGTATTGTGCAGTATCATACTAAAGGAGAAGATACCAAAACCAGTACGGATTGCAGACGACAAATATCAGAGGGAGGTTTCTTTTTTCCTCGTTTTTTTTTCCGATCGGCTACCGCAAGAGTCAAGAGAACCACATCTTACTTGCTTTTTTATTCAATTCATTCGTCAAATGCTGTTTCAGTTATTATTAACAAAAGCATACGTATAATTATATATTCGTAAATACTTTAGTAAACGTCATAGTTTCATTTACAAACTTAAGTACAATTTAAATTGAATTTACTTCTGTGAAAGGATTTATTCTTAATCATATAATGTTTTATTTATCATCATACGATAAAGGTGACTTGCTTTTGTGGTTTTAAAATTAAAAAAAAATCTGTTTGTCCAGATATCTGTGACGGCTTTATTTGTGGCACAAATTGTTTTGCGAAAAAATCGTTCATTCTGAATTGTTTGATATACCATATTTGCAGGCGTAGCTGAAAAATTGATTCAAAAAAAACTTTTCAAATTCAATTATTTATAGCGACCAGGGGCCAAATTGCGAGCCGGTTTAGAGGAGGAGATGTGCATTGTGGCATTTGTATGATTGTGGTTGCGGTTTACGTGGCGTAATCTACCGATCAAATTTGCACATGTTCTTCGCAGCACAGAAGGTTGTATTTCAGCAATAATTAGCATAATTTTTGAAGACAAAGCAATAACATTTTCTGAACGCACTGTTGTGTTTTGGTTTGGGATTCTCGAATTAAACCATGTTTTTTTTTCAAAACAAGCAAATCAGTTGCGACTGAAAACACTTTTACTAATATTAATTTCTTTATTTCTTAAAAAAACAATACTTTCACGTGTTGGTATGCAATGAAAATTGGGACTTGGATGAGGCTTTGTTTTGAAACATAGATTCGGAGCATATATATGTATATACTGTATAAGTATATTAACTATAACGTTTTGTTGTTGGTTTCATCCTCCCAGACGAAATGCCTCAGTGGATAGTTTTGGGACCGTATGTGCAAATGCTGAGATGAAGGTCAACGTTGACAAATCAGAGCTTATGGTCATTTACAGAACGCCTGTGTATGTGAGTGGAGTCCCATTGAAGCAGGTGGAGAAATTTAAGTATCTCGGAGTGGTCAGCGGAGTAATGCTAATGTTTCCTGTCAAGCTGGATCAATATTGAAACAGCTTGGAAGATCAGTAATTACAAAGGCCGAGCTTGGCGTCAAGGCCTAGTGAGCGATTTTCAAGTCAGTTTTTGTTCCAACTCTGATCCATGGTCATAGAATTTGGGTAATGACTAAAAGAATAAGATAGCGAGTACAAGCTGCCCAGATGAAATTTCTTCTTGTTGTTGTGGGAGTTACTCGCCGGGATCGCGGGATATCAATGCCAAGCAGCTACTTTTCTGAACTGAAAAAGCTATGCTTCGACGGTTTGATCACGTGGCACAAATGGCCCTATCATCACGTCTTCGGAGACGTGCCTTTAATGCGGCTCCTCCAATAAGGCGACCCCTTCCCTGTACCAGAACGAGATGGTCGGACCAGGTTCAAAAACTCGCTTGGTTACTCCTAGCTTTATATCTTGAGGAGTTAGAGTCGATGCCGGAGGATCGAGTGGCCTGGAGACCTCAAGTGCGTGCTTCAGCCGCCGCGACACCCTAAGTGTATCATGTGGGTCAGAAAACGATGATGATGATGATGGCTAATTTTAAAAATAAAAAAATTCCTCACTGAATCCGAAAACTGTATAAGAATTTATGACATCGTGTTGTTTATACATGCAGCGTCACTTATCCAGCGATATCTTTCGATGGTAAGATCTGTCTGCCGCCGCATTAGTAGTAGTTTGGAATTGGTTAATATTTTTCAGCAAAATATCAGAAAGAGCACACATGTCCTTGGAGTCATAGAACGTCGCATTTCCAAAAGGTTGTCATTGAATGCTTTTATGAATACATTTTTCGTTTGACCCTAAGTTGCAGTACTGAAGAATTCGTTTATTAAGAAAGAACAATAGCATACAATCAGCAACCGTAGTCATTGAAGGACAGTCGCAATGCATACATACATGAAACATTTGTCAGTTGTTCGCATCAGTCTGCTGAATTTAAGTAAATAATTTCATCAGAATATTTTATGAGAATTTGAAAAATTGAGTAATAAGGAAATGTAAAACTTTGCATCCCTTAAGGCGATTTTTGTCGTCCGTACTCTCTCGACATCCATCTCTCACATCTTTGTTATCTTTAAGCTTTCGTAGCATTCGTTCTTTCAGCTACTTGACTTATACAAGCGGAATAAAGGATAAAAACGACAGAAAAACTTAAAAGACACAAAATTATGTGCTCGGTTTGGTACATTATGACTGAAGAATAAAGCTGAAACGATGACGACAGGAGGAATGCAACAACTGAAGATATAGCTGGAAACTTTTTCTTAACGTTTTGGTTGAGACTGGTGTGTGCATGTTCTTTGTGAGACGATATCGCTGTTGGGTGTGGTACAGTGGTAGTGAAAAATGAATGTGGTATATAGATACTAACGTGCAGCTATGCAGATGTAGGTTTAAACACTTGGAGTATCCTTGGGAAATGGATGGAATTGATTTATACTTTTTCAACTTTCTTTTATCTCGTTCCTTGGCACTGGCGACGTGAGATATCTTTATATATGTACTCTTTGTATTTGTTATCAATGTGCTTATCACTGCCATTACGATGCGATATGTGCTGAATCTGAGAACGTACAGTGAGTATGATATTGGGTTGTTGTTGGTTGCGAATTGTGTTGTCATTGAAATTGACAATGAAAGATTAAAAATAAATAAATTGTGGCTTACATCGCTGCATAAGAAGAATGGTGCATTTATAGTAAATCTTTCATTGGCATTATTTTTGACTTATCATTTTCTGGAGTGGAGGATCTCTAAGATTTAGAAAATAACACCTCTTTCAGGCATTTAACATTTTTCCGTTGAGGATCAGCTGCTTATTCATATGTAGATACCAAATACCGATTAAAGCGACCTATTTTTTCCATTTTTTTGAAGTAAGATATTGGTTACAACGACTGAAATCGACGGCTACTAGTCTGTATCTTTTTATGAAACGGCATGGTTTGTTAGCAGATGCGATGAATATATCTGTGCACAAGCATACGATTTGCGATATTTTACAGCATACTCCTTGTTGTGAATATGTTCAAACTAGTCCGAATCTTTCTGCGCGACGAGTAGTCGTAGAAATTAAGGCCCTTATCGCGAGTGTTTATATGGATTGGAAACTTTTTTTGGTATTGTGTAACTCAGTCGACTGAGAATTGTACTATTGTTAATGAAATTTTTGGTACAATTCTGGGAGCTGTGAATAACATTCGTGCTTGCATAAGTAAGAGGGAGACAAAAACCAAGATGTGTACTTAGCCGGTACAATGCTAACACACAGTTGTTTGTAGAAACTACTTATTTTATGTATGGTTGCATGAGTCTCTAAACAAATCGTGATTTCCTATGAATATTTGTGGACATATTTTAAACTTTGTTTTATTTAGGAATATCTTTGCTCGAAGTCAAAATTATAAAAAAAACTATTTCAAACATACAGCAATGTAAACTTAATTACATGTGCATTACGACAATTCTATTTATAAAAAAAATCTCAGTAGACAAGCAGCGATCACAAATTTGCGATAGTTAAAAAAATATAATCCTTGGTCGACGTTCATTGAATATCATTAGCCAGATTCTCAGTTGCCCAGTTTGGTCAAAAACGAAAATTATTCACGAAGAGAAAACGTGTATAATTTTTAGTTTGCAAGCTGGGAGGAAAATAAAGATCACACTCAAAAAATTAGTAATTTGGGGTAGCAAAACTGCCATATATCCTATGTACATACCTACACCTAATTCTGTTTTTACACGGTAGATTGGTTCCAGAAAAGAACGTGCAAAAAAAAAACGTGTAAATAAAGATATTGGGACTTCCCCTAAATTTGTGCTATTTACATTTGCGTTGACCAATTCCCTTAAATTCCCTATAAATTTGTGATATGAACATACTTCGCAAAAATTAAATTTGACACAAAAATGTAAGCACACACAGTTTCAAATCGTGCTAAATGGAATAAAATCGTGTAAAAAAATTAAAAATATTTTATTTTCAAACCGTGTAAAAACAGAATTAGGTGTACTTGTATATTTACATACATTCAATGCCTATGCAACAAAAGTAGAAAATTATGAAAAAAATTAAACAAGATGTCTAATATTCAAAACAAATTTCTTCACAAACCTTGATATCGGTTACAATGGACATCTTTGTCAGTCCCTTAAAATTTTGACTGTATTTTAACAGGGTTTATTTTTATTTTCGGAACTCTTAGTCTTTGGAGTATAAGGTAATAACAATAATAATAATAATAATATGGGTGGCGCTACAGCCCGTAGAGGGCCAGGCCCTAGCTTCTCAGCAACCACTTATGTTATGCGTGCTATTGTTCTCTCACAAGTGGAAGGGACCTACAGTTTCATGCCGACTCCGAACGGCCAAGTTTGAGAAGCTTTTTCTAAACAGGGAATGCTCTTTGAGCATTGTCAGTGACTCGAAAGAGGTGGGGTCGTGAAAATTATTTTTCTCTCCCAGAGCTGGAATCGAACCTAGGACGTCGAGGTTGAGCTCGACGCACATACCCACAATGCCACCATTAACTCATTAAGGTAATAAGTATAGTTTATTTACGTACAAAGAGTTTAGATTTGAATTAGATTAGTGCACAATATACCATATACTACAAATGTGATGAATTATGTATCTTTCTTCTGAAAAGCGTTTATATTTATATATTAAGTTTAATATTTTTGATGGAAACTGTCGAAAATTGAAGGAAAGTACGAGAAAAACCTTCAATAAGAGAGAATGTTGGTTGTAGATAAATTAGATAAATCTCAGCTTTTCAACCAATTAATGTATTACGTGTCAACATCACTATTCTTTTGAGGCCAACCACTCATCAAGCGAATTTTCAGTGAATACAGATGAATATCAGTAATGAATTTGATAAAGTGCAAGCTATATTTCGTATTTCGATGGTGCCGTACACAAAAATATTATTCTGATTTAATTGAAGTAGTATTAAATAAAAAATATTTAAATAAAAATATGCTACGAATTTCAACTTAAATCAATATACGTACATATCTATATACCCTCCTACGGATTCTTATCAAACGAGTGAGAATACCAAACTAATGGAAGTCCACGCAATCTAGCGACTTTACCATTTAACGAACGCTTTTCAGATTCAGCCAATGTTCTGTGTTCATCTGGTCTTATGTCAACACGGCGGATTATTCTCGTGTGGTCCAAAAATTGTACGCAGGATGCACAATAACGAATGCTCTCAAATATTGTTATCAACTTGTAAGACAAAATCTTATTTCTCTTCTTCACAATAATTTTTAATTTTGTGTAAAATAAAGGTGTGACCATTCATCTTTATGTAACTTATAAAAAACGTAGGTATTCATAAATAATAATAGCATATTTACATTTTTTTAATGCAATGATATAGAGAATGACCTCAAATATTATATCATTCGACATACAGAAAATCTTTTATCTTTCTTTATTTTATCCTTCTTATATTATAAATCGTATCCTATATTTTTTTATACAATAGTTTCATTTTAGTGTTTTCTTTTTTTCATAATTTCTTAACAATTCACTGGCAACAAGAAACGATACAAATGTCGTGTTCAGACTTCGTAACAGAAGTCAATTGCAAACAAAGAGATATTCAACTTCAGTTCTTGTAGTCCCTTTGTCCATCGATGAACCTGACTGAAATTAAATTTTTCTTTGCGCTATTTTTGTGTTGAAGGCTACTTACTCCCTTCGAGGTTACAACACAATTGATGAAGATGCGCATCACACGTGTTCCTGAACGCGCCAATCGCAGTTATCTATTCTGGAGAAGTAATGAGAAAAATAAATTGTGGTTTTAATTTTCAATAATACTATTATATTACTATATTATTTAACATTGTAGAGCAAGAGTTTTTGAGACGAATTCTGCGAGGCAAGGCAAGCTCCGTTTAAGCTAGTTCATTAATCAAGGTCCTTCCGGAGTCAGCACGCATAATAATCCATTTTTCCAAGTTTAAGAAGCTATTACTTCCATTGCCAGCGCGTTTGTAATATGTAGCTGACAAGTAGATGTTCTCACGAACACTCAACCCGTAGAGTCTGAATTTATTTTGTTCCGATTTCTGACTGCTATTAGCGTCTCTAACCTAGCGTAACCTAAGTGCCGGAGAATCAAAATTTATTTCCAACTTTATTTGATGGCATTAACGTTTTAATATGATGTTCTTCGTGCATGTTAACGCTGCGTAATCTTCATGTCCACATATTCATAGTCTTGCAACTTTTGACCATCATACTTTTGAAGACAAGGCAATGAGATTTTCTTAAATGTTTATAGACAATAGATTTGATTCGAATCTTAATTTCGAAATAAATGTGAACAATTTTTAGATGTCGCTGTTCTATTCATGATGCACTGTTAAAAGCCAACCAAAAACATCAAACACGAAACTTGTGTTGCAAATTTGATTCTCCGCCCTTTTAAAAAAATGGTTTTTGTCTTCGTACATATAACACAGTTCAAAATGTTTGATTCTTAGGAGTAACTACCATCCGTTGCTGACGCCACTCGGTAATCTGTTTCCAGTTACTAAGATCAATATACGTACTAAGATCAAGTAGCACCTATTCTCAAGTTCTTAGTTCACGTTTACCCTAATCCCGACAAACTCCTTTACTGCCTAAAATGGTTGCTACAATGGAACGATTCCTGCTCAGCAGCATATACTTCGTCATTGATCCTATAATGGTTCGTTTCTCCAATCCTCGTGAACGATTTCATTAGGTACGTACGGAAAGTTAGAGTGCGACATTGTCAACGTCATCTGCGCAACCCAACAGTTGTGAATTTTAGAAGTTTCCGCCGAACTAATCACCAGGATCAAATAAAGAAATTGCAGAGGTTGTACATCTCCTTTCCGATAGCCGGTGCTAGACGACACGAAGGTCGTCTAACCAAACTGCACCACCGAGCGTGCATGTGTTAGCGTAATGCGACACAACCGGTTTGCCTTTCTCGGGATCTCCAAATCGGCCATTTCAACGATTAGTTCTTTGTGGTGAATTCTGTTGTATGCGTATAATCGATGACAAGGTGGCGCATATCGATTTGAAACTCGCTGTCCTCTTCAAGGATCTTTCTCCGTGTCGGAATTTGATCTATATTTGATTTGTGAGGGCGGAAGTCGCACTGGTAGCTGCCGATTAGTGCGGTGCAAAACGGCTACATGCCTTTCCATCTGCGCCATACAACAGGACAGGGACTATCAAGGTCTTAAATAGAGAAATTTTGGTTATTCGAGAGATTGCTTTATTAATCTGTGGTCTGGTCTTCCAAGTGCGAAAATGCAGCGGTTGACCAATGTGATCCTCCGTTTTATCTCTGCAGTGGTGTCATTGTTTGTATTAACTTCGATAACTAGGCAGACAAAGTCTACCTTGAGTGAAAGGGACCAACCAAACTTTTTCTAGACAAAAAATACTCTTTGATCATTGTCAATGACTCCAAAGAGGTGGGGTCGTGAAAATCATGTTTGTCGTTCAGGCCAAAGATCGAACCAACAACGTCGAGGTTCAAGTGCATGGGGTCGACGCACATACCCACAACGCTACGGTCCACACCCGCTGCCCTGTACTAAGGGTTATCTTCTCTATTCAGTGATTGTTTTTCTTTTTCTTTTTTTGTAAAGGATACTTCTAAATAATCTTGTATAGTATGTTGTTTCTCAGTCAAATTTATTACCTGAGGTAAGTAAATGTACTTTTTGAGATACTATGTGTGGAATGTGTCCCAATGTGACTCGCAATCGACGAACAAATTTAGTTTGTCACCTGAGCCACACTCTTACCATTGTGTTAGGTGCATATAGTGCTGCATTTGCAAATAGATATCGCATTCAAGTTATCTAAGGTTGCCCTCTGTGTAATTTATTTGTAAGTCACATGATTACCATATCGACTCTAGATATTTGAAAACAGCTATCGTGTCATCTCCACTTGCTTCTTGTACACAAACCGACTTAATACAGCTATACTTTGCTGATTACTAATCCGATATTGAATCCCAATTCACTCCCATCCTGAACTGGTAATCCCGAAGTAACCCAAATAGCTTGGCTTGGTTGGTAGTTGGTACTCTCTAGGTACGTACATATGTACATGTATAAAATTGTCCATGTAATTTTCTGAATCACAGTACAATCAGACACAATCCCCCCGGCAGGAGTAGCAGCAGCACCAGCAGCAGCTGTCTGTAAGAACATGGACAAACATGGTCTAAGAAATTCTAAGGATTTAAATCGATTTTCGGCAACTTGTCTCGAGGGAGTTGAAACGAAGGGATGCACAGAGAACTAAATAGAAATATTGGGGTGTGTTCTGGCAAAGAACTAAGAACTAAGAAAACTCGGAGAACTGTGAAGTTTCTTCTTCTTGTACTGTACCAACCAAAACATACTTTTGAAATGATGACAGCGGCGCGCGGTGGCATCGGCGGTGGCATTTGGGTACACTTTCGTGTATGTGTCATGTTGTTCGTTTGTAAAATAGGAAAAGTTGTCGTGTTGAATTCCAAACACATTCGCACATACGTGCACACAAGTAAGAATCGCACAAGGGAAGCGTCGTGTCTATTCTACAGTTTCGTTCTTATTTAGCCGTGATTTCTCTCCATTCCAGTCAGGCTCTTATGCAAATCTTCTCGGTATAGTTCAGGAATTCGGTATTTTCCTCATCCATCCACGCATATACATGAATACCATACACACATGTTCGTACAAACGTACATCAATATGTATGTTCCCGATTCCATTCAGTGGGAGATTTGCGTTTCTCCCCTTCATCGTCACGTCTATCATCTATTTTCGTACCATTTTGCATCCCACGTTTAGGGGACCCGTGTATTTCTGGTTCAAAATTTGCTTTATTATTTTCTGACTCGGGTAGCAACGTACAGGAAACAATATCTATTTTTTCGCACAGTGGCCAGTGGATTTGTGTTTTCCCGCGCGATTTTCTTTCCATTCCCTCCTATGCTGCTGTGGCAATGCGTCACTACTTAAACTCCCACAGTCCACGGCTGAAAAGGAAACTTTGGAAAAACGGAGAAGAAATAATAATAAAATTGAAAGCTTTCAACTTTGGTATCCTTGGCAAATGGATTTGCTTTTTGCAGCAATGAGTCCTTCTAACATACACTCAGACGATCATGGTGCTCATGGGGTCGTTGTAGGAGACGGGCTGGAGCGGGACTGGGGGATTGTGTTCTCATTCTTATCCTTTGAGTAAATTTTAGTGAATTCATTATCCTCGACGTTGTTTGCTGTGTGTACACGCTGCGCGCGTGTATATTGTAACAGCACTGTAACCCACCACTGCTTAATGAAATCATTGATTCCACCACAGGGTGGAGGGAGGACTGTGAGGCAGAGTGGGCGGTGTGCGAGCATCTCCTCTGAGGTGGGAGGTTATGTTAAGAAATCAGGACGAATTCAATTTCATCATCGTCGTCATCACCATCATCAGCCTTGCCGTCATCGCCATCATCATCCTCCTCTTGTCAATCCCCTGGAAGGAGGCGGATATGAACGGTTTTTATCTGTTTGAGTGATTTGCATAGTGATGATGTATTCGATTTCGGTTTATTGCTTTGTTTTGTTATGCAAGTGGTTCTTGGTTCGATTTTTTTATGCGGAGTAGACAAGTTGTCGACATTTAATGCTCCTTGTGAATTTTCTATAGAATAAATGTGGGTCTGTAGCAGTATTTGGGGTGCCCACATATTCGAATTCAGAATTCAGCATTGATAAATAGGGATTCGTACAGAAATTATGCCAACGGAAATCTCATGATTCACTTTACATTCACTTAAGCTCCTAAATGCAAAAAAAACGCACACATGGGCATGATTAGTTGGATCCCAGTGGATAGAGATTTGATTTTTGGTTTGAATTAATGGCGAATTAGGTTTTTTATTTTTTGCTGTGTTCCGAGTACACGTAGAAGTGTCCGATTTTTACTGACTAATAACACCGGAAAGCCTTCGACTCCAACCCTGAGGAACAACGCTGTAAAGAAAGACTACGCATACGGAGGCGCACGCAGCTAGAAGGGGACCTGAATAAGTTCAATGTGCGTGGAACTAGTCCAAGACCAGGCTAGATGGAGAGGCATGTTAGCTGAGCCCCGGTCTCCGGCGCCAGCCAAAGAAGAAGAAGAAAAACACTTGCTATAAAAACACCAGATCTTCCTCGTACGTTAGAGTCGGCGCTCCAAACAACTAATGTCTAGAGTTTGGAGGCATGATTACATAAACCATGAAGCCGAGTACTCAACTTCCGAGTGTTTGTTATTTCTTCGTCGACGATCCCCTTCTATATCATTATTCCTCAGATACCAGTTGGCTTTTACAATAGCACGTATAACTTGAATAAACTGTATAAGTCCTTTGTTACTTGCTTTGGAGGAGTTGTATGCCATAAGATTGTATAGGCTTCAGTACTTGCTTGTCTAAAGTTTGTTTAACATGCTTAACTTGGAAAACTTTCCAAACAGCCAGTACATGTCTTTAGTTTTCTGTCGAGAGTCATGGCAAGAGATTTAGCTTCATGAGTGTAAGGTATTTGCAAAGAATTAATGAAGACAGGTAGGCCCGTAAGTAAGAGTTATATGTGTTGAGTTGGTCTCAGTGAGAGCAAGTCGCCAACGTTTTATCCACTCCGATATCCTGTCGAGGCTCGTTGAAGACTCAACTACATTTCCAGTTGTCAGCATAGCTGTGGCATCCGCTAATGTAGTCACAAGTGTACTTTCCGTTTGAGATATGTCCCTGGTGTACAACGGGACTAATGTAGAACCAAGGACTCTCCTTTTCGGGACTCCTGCACAGATCTCCTTAAGATCAGATCATGTTTAACTGCAAATATCCTATTATCTAGGTAGGAATCTAAAATCGTATATACAGCTTTTTGGGAGAATCTTGCTTAGCTTGTATTTCAAGGCCTCATGCCAGACTCTGTCGACAGCCTGGAAAACGTTGAGTAGGGCGGTATTTTGCTATTCTGTATACCTGTTCAATGGTCGAGTATTTTCTGGCTCTCTTATTCGATAACTTCTTGGATGCAGTTTAACGCACCGCATTTCAAATAGTTTTGATATTATCGGCAGCAGACATATCGGTCTGTTTTGTCGTCTGTCGGTTTTGTCCGGCTTTACGATTATTATTACTTTCACAACCTTCCATGAGTCTGAAACATATACTGATCCAAAAGAAACATTCATTAAATAGACGAGTTCAATTAACGCCTTTTTGGGGAATCCCTTTAAGATCTGTTTTGCTATTAAGAGCTGTCAGTTAAGGCGGTTATACGTTGGTAGTCGACCAGTACTTGCCCATCAAAAGGCTAGAATGTTTTCTGCAGATATTTGGCAAAACAGATCCACCTTTTCATTAACTCCCAATCATCATTGGCTTTTCCTGATTGGCGTGGACTGAATTTGCAACTTCTTGATATTTGTTACTGCTTTTTATATGGAGTAGTTTGTTTTATATAGTTTTTTAGTTGGTTGCACAGGCGATTTAGGTATGTCTGTCGTTGTGGGGCACGAGACTGCTGCCATTTCTTGAGTTTTTTTCTGTTTTCTAGAACAAGTTATTTTATTGCTAGGGGGAGATTCGTTTCATAGCACTTGGCTATAGCGGTTTTTTAATTTAAGCTTCACAAGATCTGGTTCCTAGAATTATAGGATTGACTCAGAATATACGCACGTAAAAAGCATCAACAAGATAGGAAGTCTTTTTTGACGTAGCCTGGGCAATTGGAGAGAAATTTTCTTTTACACCAAGATCTCTTGCATTTACACTCCGTAATTTTTTAAGAATCCATTTGGGGCTTATCAATGTAACTTCAAACCACGAACATGCATGAAAAATCGTTTTTGAGATGGCGGTAGAGTAACGATATTTCAAGAAGCGTTTCAGCGTTGATGCATAATACAGAAATGTTTACTCCTCTAGACGTTTGCTAGCATTGAGACACTAGGACCTAAAATGGGACATGCAATATTGACGTCGTGGAAATGAATGAACAACGGGCAGACTCAACTTCAAGGTGACCAGGTATTGACCAGTAGGATAGAGTGAACTTAGAAATAACTGGGTACGAAGCATGACTTCAAGAACTGGCTTCTTCCAAAAGTTAATGCCGTATTTTCAGGAGATGGATAAAGATCTAATCCTGACAACGTTCCCCGTTTATTGAAATATTAATTTTCGGCTCTAACAGATATGTAAGTACGTCCGTGGGTCGGGTATTCAATTTTTACTATATAAAACATGCGTGGCGCTACAGCCCGTAGAGGGCCAAGCTTCTCAGCAACTACTGGTGTTATGCGTGTCATTGTTCTCTCACAATTGGAAGGGACCTACAGTGTAATGCCGACTCCGAACCGCCAGGCTTGAGAAGCTTTTTCTAAACAGAAGTACTCTTTGAGCATTGTCAGTGAATCGAAAGGTCCGTGAAAATTATTTTTTGTCGCTCAGACCAGTTATGGAACCTACGACGTCGACATTGGAGTCGATGCACATACAACGCCACGGGCAATCAAATTTTAGTATATTGTTTTTCTAGATCTTCTTCCTAACATTGTGCAACAACTGATACTGCTCCAACATATTTGAATAAACGGCTGGATGGCTCAGTTAGTTGAGTGCCTACCTCTGGTTATAGAAATTCCAAGATCCAGTCACAGAGAAAGTTATTATGCTTTTACCTGGTTTTGAAAGCTGGTCCAGTCATTAGCCGGCATTGCGTATCACAATAGACTAACAATGGTCTAAGTGCGCTTGTAGCCAAATTAACCCAACATATTTGAATAATTTTTTCCAAGATCTCCAGTCACTTTTGCCTATATTAAGAAGTCGCTATGAAGTTGTTAGGTTAATTTATTAAATTATTGTTTTACTTTCCATTACTCGCCCCCAGCAGTCTGAACAAAACTCAACAGTTTGCAGCAAAACCAAATTCACCAAATAGAGTCATACTTAAATTTGAAATACAATTCCATTTCGAAAACACCAGCAACACCCTCTTTATCTTACAGCAAAGTCATCAAATCGATGCACCCAACGCCAACGTCCTTGTGCATAGAGGCGAATTGAAGGTCACCCTCGTACTTCTCAGGATTATACAATAAATTTCTTTCTCTCATTGCCCACTTTCCTCGTTCTCAATTGAAAATGGAATTTACTCAAGTCGAACAATGTAAACAGTAAAAAAGGACAAAAACTTACTTCCGTCTGTGACGTTCAGAGACACTATCCTATGGCACCACCATCCACCATCTTCTCTCTCTGTTCCGTCAATCCTTTCAAACATCATCATCTCCCGCTTAGGACAATTGAGTCAAAGAATAACATAAAACTCGGGAATTCAAATGTACAAAAGTGCAAATAAAAAAAGCAAATCCTCCCGAGTGAAATATAACTCAAGGATAATGTAAATATACACCCGGCAAGAGGAACGTCGGAGAGGACACTTTGCGATGAAGACTACATATACTCGGACAGAGCATCACATAATATTGGCTAAGGTCAGTTCTACTTTCTACTTTGCCAAAGTCCTCTGACCGTGTTTTACTTCTCGAGGGCAAAGAAATACATAATAAATCTTTTGAAATTCAGTCACCCTCCTCCCCGTCTACCCTACCAGAGGGTGGGTGGTCTTTGAACAACACCCTCAGAACTGGACACGGCTGGTTTTCACTCCACTTTTCAGATAAGAGCGGAGGATATGGTTTTCTTTGGTCCACAATCATGTAATGAAGCTACGTATCATTTCGTCTGATATTACCGGAAGTATACATATATACAGATGAAAAAATACGAACGAGAATGTATCCTTGCAACCGAAGAGACGGACCAACTGCAAGTGCCAAGGAGTTGTGGCCACTCTCAAGGGTATAATTTATTGTTATCATTTGTTTGTCCAGCCCGTCCGCACAATCTTTTTCTTTGATTCTTCTCTCCCTCGGTGGCTTCCTTAAGCATCGCCTTCGTCATCATTTGAAAGCTCCTCACAGGACTCCTCATTGCTGTTCTTATCTACGCCCCACCATGGTGGATGTGGAACTCTGTCCTTCACATGCGCTTTCATTTCTCCGCTCCCCTCCCACCAGAGATGAGTAGAGCTCTCATCGCTGAGACTTAAAGTTGAAAAATGTAATTTATAGGACTAAAATATATCTGATGATGTTGGCTAACTGATTTTCATGGTAGTACTTAAAAAAATAGGATGGTTTTTTTTTCTGGTTTCCCATTCCCAACCACCCAGCCACCGGATCCTTAATGCAAGGAGCGAGTTAAGCCACAATGTAAATTGTCTCTGCAGATAGAGCAAATCTCTACCAGAATAAATAAGTGAAACTATGTCATGGAAGCACGATTGTTATATCGGGTTATGTGCTTGCTTTTTCGGGGGAAGAGTTTATGGAGTTTGCCAGTTGAGGGTTCCGAAGTAACCATTTCAATCAACTACAAGTGGAACAATTTGTCTTTGGAGAACAAATGTTTAGATTATAGACCACAGACTTACGTTCAGTGGTTTTGAGGATACTTTTTTTTGTTTTTGTCCATTTCGCTGAGAGAATGAATGGGAAAGTATATTCAAGGACTCGGCTGCTGAGTGATGGGTGGTGTTTTGGTAAGTTTGCTTTTGGCATTGGCTGTTAAAGGAAGTTCATTAACAGAATTAAATTTGAGATGCTCTTATGGCGGTTGCTGATGAGAACACCATTAAGTAGATTTTACATGCACTATTTTAGCATTCTACTTGGATGAATATATAAAATTAAGAGAGTTGGCTTACAAGTCATAATTGAAAGTAGAAGGAATAAGTTAGATTTGTATTTTTTGGACAGACGCGAGAGCTACAAGCTAGAATGGCAGCATAAGGGTTTTAAACAAAGAAGGTTACTTTACTTACTTAAGGCGGTGCTACAGTCCGGATTGGACCTCGGCCTCAACCAACGAGCGTCTCCAGCCAACTTGAAAGATTTGTCCGGCCGTAACATTGGATTACATTCGTTCTACACGAACAAGCTATCTCAATTGTTGGATTTTTGGCACTGGTGTCGTTGTCTGTATTTATAGCGGTTCCCAAGGTTGACAAAGTCTTTGACTAGCTGAAAGCTGTATCTGTCTATTGTGACACTCTGTCCGAGACGTCGATGTTGGGAGTCCATTCTCGTTAACAGCATGTATTTTATCTTGCCCTCAATTGTATTCTTCCAATTATGTCAATATCATCGGCATGTGTGAGTAGCTGTTCCTATGGTTATGGCGTGCGAGTTTTGAACAATTCTTTCAAGAATGATCTTCACGAAGTCGGCTTGTCTAAATCCTTTTTTCATATCAAAATTCTCGGTTAGGTCTTTACCAACCTTGATGGAGCACTGATCATCCTACAAAAATGGACGTGTTTGGTGGGGATGACAAAACTATTATAGCCGTCATATACGGCCTTGAAACGATGGTGGGTATCAATCTGAAGCTCTTGGGCTTTCCCTAAAATTTGTCGTAGGAAGTATATTTGAACGATGCCTCACTGGTATAGACCGACTAGGTTCCAGACATGAGGCTTTACGCTCTCACACATTACCGCAGATAATATCTTGGCGATGTGCCCAAGACCAGTGTCTCTATTGTTGTGGCAATCCACATATCTGCCACAGGTCTTTAATACTTGATGTTGGCGGCCTACGACTTCTTAAGAGGTTAAAGGAGACACAAAGGGAAGAGAATTAAGAAGTTACTTGCGTTTTTACCCGCCTAACGTTGAACTTCCTCACAGTATTTCTTTATCTTGGCGGTGTTCAGGATATCAGTAACCTTAACTTGGCTACAACAAGGTGGTGGTCAGAGTCAATGTTGAATCCCCGAAACGTTCGAACATTTATATTACTGGATAAGTGCCTTGCGTCGATCGCAATAAGATCAATCTGGTTGACGGTTGAGTCATCAGGAGATCGCTGATTGATCGAGATTTTAAAATCGTTTACTGGCTATTACAACATTTCGCCCAGCAGCAAAGTCAGATCAGCATAAATCCGTTATCGGATATAATGTCGTGTAGGCTGTTCTTTCCGACAACTGCTAAAGAAGTTCGTTCCTCCTAGCTTTGTGTAAGTCATACGCGTTGTCTAAGAGCTCATAGAAAGTGTCTTTATAATAATAATAAAATGTGAATGGAGCTACAGCCCGTATAAGACCAGGGTCTAACTTCTCAGCAACGACTAGTGTTTTACGTTCTCTCACGAGTGGAAGGGACATACAGTTTTATTCCGACTCCGAACTGCTAAATTTGAGAAGTGACGGTATGATGGTGGTGGTGACGTGAAATTTATTTTATTTTGTCTTACAGACCTGGGATCGAACCTAGACGTCGATGTTGAAGTGCGTTGGGGTCGGCGCACATAGCCACAACGCCAGGGGCCATTTATTGGGAATCATAATCCTCCCACTTCACTGCATCCCTACTGGTCCGCTTGTGAGGTTGACATAAGGCTTACGTTGGAAAATTTAACTTTGATACGAATTCTCCCGCTGCACTCGCTCACAAACTTGAACGATAGGACTTCTTGCCTTTAGCTACGGACCCACATCCAAAAAGCTTAGCTAGGGGTTTTAAATAGACTGTTTCATGACAACCAATTAATTAGAGATTCCTTTATGCATTTTACTTTTGAAATCTTAGATCGCTAACATAAAATGGGTAGGGTCAGATTTATTCGTTTATGAGTATCTTTCAATAGAAAGTCAAACACGTATAATCTATATGTCAGATGTCTAGAAAACATTAACATCAATCGCTTGTCATTAACTAAGGTAGCCCATGATTGTGATCCTTAGGCTATTCGGTTCACTTTATAACCCCTCACTGAATTAATTTATAGTGACACTATCACGACATAACGCCCTCGGAATCAACCCTAGTTGAAACTATTCCATCAGAGCTCTCAACAAGAGTCTTGACACAATAAACCAAGCCATGCAATCTAACCTGCAATAAACCTCTTCCGCTCAACAAATTGCTCTACCCTGTCCGGAACCAGTCAAGTCAAATGTTTAACCAGAAAAAAAAATCATAATTCAAAACGTTCAACTTTTATTAGGCTGCAGAGTACCCTTTCCACACAAGCAGCACGTCCTCACCACATTTTGACGACATCAACATGCGACTCCCCCACCACGAATAATAGCGTGTTACAGTAATCAACTTAAGTGGGAGCGGCTCTTCTCACGTTACACTCAACGCCACTACCGCGCCACTGTCATTTACGTCAACCGCAAGACGTATAAATCCGTAACGTTTTCAGGTTACACATACTTTACCCTAGCGCGACTGCAAGCGGGGGCGGTAGGTGGCATAAGGAATGGTGTTCACACGCGCCCCTAAAAATGAAATGTAAATAATAACTCAGCAGGTGGTGCAGGAAAAAGGATAAACTTGTTCGGTTTTTTCCTCCTCACGGAAGCGCTGAATTTCTGAATGTTGGTGTCTGCGATGTGTGTGTGTACATGCTGTAACTTGCGGTCGACAGGTGGCACGGTACAAAACAGTCCCGCCAAACGATTTCAACCGTAAACACGCATGCAGACATTTGTAAAGTAATTGTGCACCGAATTGAATTTAATTAAATAATTGTGGGAGGAGTCTTTTTCGAAGATTGTATAAGAGTGCATGAGCCGAGCAGAGTTCAACTCAATTTTCGTCAAGGAACGAAACCGAAATTCTCTCACACTTGAAAATTGTTCATCACGTGCTTAAAATATCACTTAACCCAAAGGAAATCCAATTCAGTGCGGTCAAATCTCCCCCACAGGATGGGTGCTTCACCCTCACATTTTCTCCTGTCAGGCTGAATCCTTTCCTTTTCCCTTGTGTTCAACTAATAAGATTCCAGTTTTATCCTTGTGATAATGTACAATAATCCTATTTTAAGGGTCAACGATGTTTTGTACACCAACTCACTAAACACATACATTCACGAAACCGACTTAGTCACATGGAGCATCGCAGATAAATATTTCGTATGAACTCACATCCGGTGGGAGAATGGACTTCGGGGGCGTTTTGGTGTATGTGTGTGTGTATACCTTGGCAACGTTGTGATGACCAAATCATTTCATTCAACATGTTCACTTGTTCGCGTAATCGAATTTGTGGTAGGGTTAGATAATTGAATTGGATACTCTTCAAATTTGTGCATGTGTGCGCCTCCTCCTCGTTTTTCTTTTTCTCGGCATAAATGTGCACATGTGTGGGACGGTGAATGCGGGTCTCAGGAGTGACACAAATCACATCAACATTTGGGAGAAATTCAATTTGAGTTCAGAAAGTGAGAACTAGTGTACCCACTGAAC